>JAPYZS010002001.1:0-12338 GCA_030522925.1 Trissolcus japonicus
AAACATATATTTCAAAAATTTATATCTTAAAAATATAAACATTTCATAAAAAATTTATATTCAGAAAATTTATATTTTTAAAATATAAAAATTTATATAAACATTTTGTAAAACTTTTGTATCCCAAAAATGTATATTTCAAAAATATAAAAGTTTCATTTAAATTCATATAAATTACAAGATATATATCTAAAATGTAAAATTATTATTTGAAAATGTACATAATAAAAATAATATAAAAAATTAAATGAATTTATAGAAAATAAATAAAATAAATATAAGAAAATATAAAATTTTTTTATATCTTAAATATATATATCGTATGATTATGTTTCCCAATGAGATTATTAAGTCTCAAATTTTTTCGTGGACTAGCGGATAACGTAAGACTACCACCTTGGAGGTATGGGTTCGAATCCTGTAACATAAAATCGAGTTTCTCATCGCAATTCCACTGTAATAATATATAAAAAAAGTTTGAAATGTTCCTAAAAATAAAAATGAGTCAAAAAAAAATTAAAAAAGTTAAATACACGGAGAAAACTATCATAGAACGATTACATTGGACGCCATGGAATAAACTCAATTGAGTCACCGTGGAACATTCGTATGTTATTACATCGGATGTTTCTATGCGTCCATTGGATAATCCAGTGGCGCCACCAGATTATCCTATGAAAATACCATAGGTTAATTCCACGAGCCGTCCCGTGTGATTGTTTTATCATATTTCTCTCCATGTATAGGGTGTCTGCACTCAGGGTTGCACAATATCGAAATTTTCAATATATCGGTACCAATATTTATGAGTATCGAATTATCGAAATCAATTTCGATAATTCGTTAGATTTACCGAATTATCGAAATCATCTTCGATTATTCGATCTTTTACAGACATCAATTTCGGTAATTCGGTACTTTTACCGAATTATTGAATTTAAAATGGATGAATCGGTACTTGCAACGAAGTATCGAAATTAATTTCGGTAACTTAGTATTTTACTGAAATTAGTTTCGATAAATCGTTACTTTTAACGAAATACTGCATTAATTTCGATATTCAGATATCGTAATGAAAGAAGTTTCGATACTTTGTTATTTACAACGAAATACCGAAATGATTTCGATATTTTGGTATTTTATCGAAATTTTTTCGGTAATTTGATATTCTTCCGGAAATATCGGTAAAATTAAAATACGGTATTTTTACTGAATATGAAGATCATTCTCGTTATTTCTTAAATTTCCTATTAACTTATAGCCGATATACGAATTATAACCTATACGGTGTTCATAAATATCTTATTTATAAATCAGTTTCCTGGATTTTTTCACAAAAACTTTAATTCGTTCTTTAGAGTTGAATGAAAAGTCGCTCGAAACACTAAAATTCATTTCAGTTGGAAAACATAATTTTAACATTGATCAATTTTCATTCTTCATCTTTCATTTCAATTGCTCCAAAAAATCTATACATTTTCAATAATTAAATTAAATTACTCTTATCGTAAAAGCGAGTTCGCTATATACTTTGTTATGAATTGTTCAACATTTCATAACTAAGTATACTAATATTTTAAACGCTGATTATTGAAATTTTTACATCTATAACATCTGTTGTGAGAAGTTAATATCAACTTCAATTATAAGGAAAAACATTGTTAAACTCCACGTTTTAACTAAAGTTCTTAATGAAAAATGCAATTCATAAACTGTCTCTGATGAAAAAGGAAACTTTAAGATTAATTTTCTCTCTTGTAAAATAAAATTGCAATCAATCAACAAATGATATTAGAACCAAATATTTTCCGTCTAGTGTAAGAATCGACAGGAATCGGGTAGAAACTTTAATAATTAGTCGTTCGATTAAATATAATTCCGTGTATTTAGTTCAGATAAAAGACCCGACAATCATACGGTGATGCTACAACCGCTCTCGGAAAACTGACGCCGCATGTCACTGGTTCGTTCCCTTTATACGGCATCCTTCCGGAGGTTACCTGCCCGAAAACTCGTCATCCCGAACGCTTTACAATTTTTCATGCCTATATTGTATTTTTCATCACTTTCTTCAGAAATATTATGTAGTAGGCAGTCCTGTCATAAGATTCCTCGATATCCTAGTAAAAATTAGTGCATCATTTCTTTCCGTGTGGAGGTGTTCGCGTCCCTGTGAACGAGTAATTGGCCGTCTTGGCTCCTGACCACTATTCCTGCACATAGAAATCCTTGTTAAGTTGTTTACTTAAGATACTTTATTACATCACACTATTCATGCTTTGTTTGTTCATGCATTATCTATTTCAGCAAACACTTAGCTCGCGAGACTAAGTGTTCCAACTATCCCGGATAGTCTATCGGTTGAAACTGTCCCAGACAGTTTTCCACGGACCTCCGCCGTTCATCGATTTTACGGGTCCCAGACCCGAAATATCGATCCCAGATCCCATATTATAGAATCCCAGATTTTTAACTTAACTTAATTGGTTTTCTGTCCCAGACAGAAAACCAATTAAGCCAGACAGAAATTGTTTTTGTATTCAATTTCAATTTACACCTTCTACTGTTAACGTCTTCAAGGTTGCTGTTGTCCTCGTCTTCGCTACTGCTGCTCACGATAGTGTTCCACCTTTTTAATCTCTCGCTAGGATGCACTGCCTCATATCTCTTTTGACTTCTGGGAGCTCCGTCTATGTCACTGATTTTATATCGATCGTTGTTCAGTACTTTCTTTACTTCGTAAGGCCCGGCGTATTTTGGTAGGGTCTTCTTACTTGACCCGTCGTTGCTCGGTAGGGTATGCCTCACACCTACTAATTCGCCGCACTTTATTATCTTTGGGGGTGCCCTTCGCTGATCATATTTTCTTTTAGCTCGTTCTTGTTCTTTTCGTATCTTTTCTGCTGCGTGTTGTCGGGTTAGTTCTACGTTTCGATCATGGGTTACTGGTGCAATGTCGTTCAAAATCGCGGCCTCATACTTGTTTCGTGGTCGGTATCCTAGTAATAATTCCGACGGCGTCTTTCCGGTCGTTTTATTTACTGTATTATTAATTCCCCATTTAATTTTAAGTAACCCGCGATCCCAGTATCTTTCCTCCTCTACGCTGGCCGTCAACGCGTCGAGAATCGTTCTATTACTCCTTTCTACTTGACCATTAGCCCTCGGTGTTGCAACGGCTGTTAATACATGTTTTATGTTTAGTTTCGCGCAAAACTTGGAAAATGATTTGCTCGTGTACACGGTTCCCCAGTCGCTAATTATTCGCCGAGGATATCCGAATTCCCAAGCTATTTCGTTGATGAATCGCTCTACCGGTAAGTGTTTGGTATTCCCCACAGCCTCCATAAATGTGAATTTCGTAAAGTCGTCAATTGCTACTATCAGATAAGAGTTTCCTCCAGTACTCTCAACAAAGGGGCCGAGATGATCTATGTGCCTGGTATGCATCGGCTCGGCAACCTTTTCTATTGGTTGCAGGTAACCAGCCTTTTTACCTGATCCTTCTTTGCTGTAAAAACATTGTATGCAAGACGAGAGGTACCGCCGAACATATCGTTTCATTAACGGGAACCAATAATCTGCTCTGAGCTTAGTCATCGCCTTATCTAAACCTACATGCCCGATCTCGTTATGACACAATCGCGTTATTTGCCTGCGCAAAGCCCTCAGTACTACCCATTTTTCACCTTCTTTAGTTTTTCGGTATATGCGATTCTCTCATAAGATAATCCCCCTTAATCCCTATTTCGTCTTTGCCCACCGCGTCGCGTTAAAGTACTTCCCGAATGTACTCTATTCTTTTATCTTGTAGTTGTGTCGTCAACAACCAATCATCGTGTTCGATTCTCAACACCCCTATTTCTGTTATTTCTGTGGCGTTTTGTGTATCGGCGATAGGATTGCGACTCTACGCGTCTACATGTGTCATTTTCGTTCCCCAGCGATATTCTATCGTACAATTATACTCCTGAAGTTGAATCCACCATCGCGCAACTCTTGGTAGGAAGTCTCTTTTCGTACATGTCGCTCGAAGCGCGCTACAGTCGCTTATTATCTTGAAGGGTATACCTAGCAAGTACACCCTGAAACGGTGTAGGCTACTGATTACCGCGAGGGTTTCAAGTTCGTACGAGTGGTAGCGCTGTTCCTCCTTCGTCGTTTGTCGACTAAAATATAATACTGGTTGCATTTGACCGTTTGATTGTCGCTGCATCAGAATTCCTCCGAGGCCGTTTTTGCAAGCATCGGTGTGCAACTCGGTCTCGGCGGCATGGTCATAAAACGCTAGCAGAGGTCGCGATACAAGAACCCTTTTTATTTCCGTGAGCGCAATTTCTTGGTTTTTGCCCCACTCCCAAGGTTTCGTTTTCTTCGTCAGTTCGGTTAATGGTTTGGCTATCTAAGCAAAATCTTACGAACTTTCGAAAATAGCCGGCCAACCCGATGAACTGTCTTACGTACTGTACATTTTGCGGAGTAGGGAATTTCGCAACCGCGTCGGTTTTCGTTTGTCCTGGCCTTAAACCTTCCTCAGATACTTCGAACCCGAGATAGTTTACCTTTGACATAAAGAAAGCGCACTTATTCAGTTTCAATTTTAGATTCACGGATCGTAAATGTTGTAGTACGCGTTCAAGGTGGCATAATCCCTCATCAATGCTGTTGGTGGGGATGATTAAGTCATCAATGTATGCCAATACGTTAATATCTCTAAGTCCCGCGACTACTCGTGTCATCATGCGTTGGAAGACGGCGGGGGCGTTAGCTAGTCCGAATGGTAGTTTTAAAAATTCCCATTGCCCGTCCGGAGTAACGAACGCGGTTTTCGCGATTGCTTTTTCGGCTACTTTTATTTGATAATAACCCGACATAAGGTCTAGAGCCGTAAAACATTTGTTACCTTGCAATCTGTTTAGTTGGTCTTCGATGATGGGTAAAGGGAATCGGTCCTTTTTAGTGATCGCATTTAAGGCACGATATTCTACACACATTCTTACGTCTCCGTTTTTCTTGCGGACAAGTAGCATAGGGCTTGCATACGGGGAGTTTGATTCGCGAATTATGCCGCCTCGTTCTAGTTCGTTAATAATTTCCCTAGTTTTAGAACGTTCCGAATACGACATTCTACACGGTCTATAGACGACTGGCGTTTCGCTGGTAAGTTCTATATCAATTTCTGGTAATCCCGTCGTTCCCAGTTCATCGACACTAAACGCGAAACAATCTCGATACGTATTGAGTAATTTTACTATTTCTAATTTCTGTTTGTGCGGTACATTTTCGCCAACCTTTACTTCTTCCATTCCGATTTCGCTTAGCGCAATTTTCCGCACGGTCAAAATTTGCGCCTCTTCGCGCCAGTTCGTTAAACGCGCTGGATCAGCTCTCGCGACAACATGGTTGTTTTTTATGGTTAGTCGTCGGTCGGACAAATTAAATACAGGCAGCACCCCCGTAGACGTGTTAATAGTGCAGCGCGGTGTACAGTGCTCAGAATTTTCCTTACACCGCATACTAAGGTCAACAAAGAGGTCGCCATGGTAATCGCTGTTGCGGGTATTTTTATATGAGCACCCTCTCCAGCGGGAATCACCGTGGTTTTGGCCGCCCAGAGTTCAATCTTACGGGGCAGTAATGCGTCTATCTCCGGTAGTTGTGCGATTGATGATTCGAATAGTCGCAGCGCTCCACCTCTATGCACAACGGTGACGTTTGGGCGATCGGTGAAGGGTTGGCCAACGATCATAGGAATTGCTTGGACGTGATCCGGAACTACCAACACCTCGTTCTCCGCTTCCATTAGGTCCGCCTTGAGTGGCCCACCGTCGTTGAACCAATCGGATGAACTACAGACCCTCCAAATCCTCTCAGTATCTCCGTAGTGTGTCGCAGTTGTAGTCGCAACGTGTTGGCTTCATTGAGGCGTAGCGTTACGCTCTCGCTGCCTAGATCAACGTGAGCGCGAAGCGTTTGTCCATTGACAGATACGTTAATGTACCTGATGTCATTTTTTGGGGGAAGTAATACAATACTCAACACATTTTTTCGCGGCTGTGCTTTAATTTCTGGACAGTTGGGAGCGTAATGCCTTTTTTTCTGACATTTGAAACACTCGACTACCCTCTCTGTAGAGAAGCGTTCATTGTTGTCGGTTTTTGTCTTCTCTGGATGGTTAGGTTTTTTAAAATATGGTTTTGATTCCCGTTGATTATGATAAGGTTTACTCCGAACTTCCTTGTTTAAATAGGGGGTGTCGTAACTTGCTAGAAATCCTCGTTGATCATCTGTATTATCGAACCGTGTTACGCGGACGGCCGCGCGGATTGCATTATCGTCAATACCGTGAGCAATGCACTGGACAGCATCTTTCCCTTGGATTCCACATGCCGTCACGAGAGCAATCTTGTCATAGAAATACTGGGCCATGTCTTCATCCTGCTTTTTCTTTCGAGTAAGCATTTTGGTCAGTATGTCCGGTAGCTCCGTTAAGTTGGCAAACGCAGAAGTGATTTTGTCCTTCTATTCTCGCCACCTGCAACTTCGTTCCGTTTTTGTTGTCTTTTTTCAGACTTTTAAAACGTTTTTCAATCCAAAAAATATTCATATAGGGATAATCCTCCGGCACCCTCCTTTCTAGATCTCTTTGGAATAGGTTACCCCACAACGTCGTGGAACATCAGCTCGCAAATATCAACCTGTTAAATTATTTGATGTGCCTAGCTTCATTTATCACGCGACAGCTGTATTGTTGTTTGGTGCTGTCAAAATACTGTGCGGAACTCTTTGAGGTTATGTTACTTTTATACATCATATTTGAAAAGCACACGCAATTTTTGAGCGGACGAAAATTATTGCGTGGTAAAGAAGGCTTTCGTCTTGGGCGACCTTGCTGCTGGACGCGTTTTCTGAGATGATAGTGCATTGACAACTAAAACACAGGCAGCTTTTCTTTTGCTGTTGACGCGACTCAGGGACGTCGTTCACTGTTTAAAAACATATCACTTTGTCTTCAAAGTAAGATTCAGGAGCGTAGACACTTTTTATCAAGCCGGTAAAAATCTAAAAGTAATCTAAAAAATAATTGCAACAATAATAAAAACCAATGAGAGAATAAATTTATATTTTTTATTTCACACAGTTATACCTTGGCCAATTCTAAGGGAACGTTCAAAATAAGAAATCTATCCACTCTTTATTTTTGATTCACTCTATAAACAGTTCTCAAAAACTGTCAATTTTTTGGTTCTATTTTCGAACAACTCTGCTCGTATTTGTCATGACATCCTTTCTCAAATTATTGTTAGACCTCGACCTATAGAGCGTTGGTGAAAATTTGCATGGCTGTTTTATTGAATGTCAGATTGCATCTAGAAATTTTATTTTTGATTATTTTCTGTTCGCTGACATTCTTTTCTACCTGAAAACAAAAAATCAAACAAAAAAAGTTTCAAATAATACATTTTCATTAAAAAAAATATCTACAAAAAAGGTAAAAAAGAAGATGAAGGTTAAAAATGAGAATATAATGTTATCTTTTCTTGATGACCAAAAATACCGACGTCGATGGAATCAAGATTATTTTATTTTTAGTTTATGTTTATGGAAGTTTGTTGTTGTATTTTTGAACGACTAATGCGCTGTTGCCAACTTGTGAAAATCAAGTGCTCCAAAATATATTTTATGTCTGGGGACAAAATTTAAATGTCTATGTAACTGAGTTCTCTAATATCTATAGATCAAATTCATACTTACGACATTTTTCTAGGGGATCTAATCTTGCCAGTTGTTCCGAGTGTTTATTTTTGCTAAATATTATAGAGTGCAATGTCGGCGGCACAACATGGTTAACAAATTCTTAGTAATAATAGGCCATTGTTGGTGTTGTTCAAAAGAAAAGAAAAACAAAACCGTACCATTCGCTAGTTCGAGTCGGAGCAAAACAAGGTCCAAAAAGGTGTTTATGTGTTGTCATCAAAGTTTCCGTAAGAATGCGAATTGAAAGAGTAGGTTAGTTACTTTTAAATAATATTTAAAGATGTATTATATCATTATTTATATCATATAACCATTGATAATAATGGTTTTTGATGGGAATATTTCTTAACACTATATTTTATATCCGTAGGACCATCATCGACAAAATCGTTTTCTGTGTTTTATCAAATTGACGACGAACCTATAATCGGAGTACATGATGTAGATTTTCGAACATATACCAAGTTATTAGGTAACAAATTAGCTGAAAATTTTAATATTGATGATCATTGTATTTTTTGAGAAACTTTACATAATTTTTGTTTTACAGCATCTGAAGACGACGCATTGAGTTTTTTGAGAGACCTTTTTGCTGACAAACCCGAATTGAATTCTGTAGGGAATTATTTAAAAGTTAACTTCAGTGCGGATGGAATTTCTTTGTAAATAAATTTTTTTTATAATTTTTCTGACGCAATTTATGAAAATTAATTCAAATGGTTTTGAAATATAAGTTCAATCTAAAATTGATTTGAACTGACTTGATGTAATGGAAATTGATTTATTTTTAGAAAAAATATAGAAGATGTCCACCAATCTCAGGATATGAATACCGAACATGAAAATTTTCAGATTAACGAAGTGACAAACAGTCAAGAATTGTTTGAGCGTATGGTTGTAACAGATGAGGGAAACGAAAATGAAGAAACCGGACAGGAAGAGATAGAGTGGTTCCAAAATCGTTGCCAAAAACAATTGATATTCAGCGGGAACTATTATACCGTTGATATCAGAAATTCTCGCCTAGATGGATCATCGGTATCCGCTTATTGCAACGTGTGTCCTGAAAAAACCAAACGAATCCATGGATCGTTACAAACCGCGACTAATTTTGTAAAGCATTTACAGGTAATAAACGAATCTAACTTAAAACTGTTATGCATAGTCTAAACTAAACTATTATTGCATATGAGCAATTGTAATTTCTTAGTTTTATTGACATTTCAAATTAAAATTCTTGACTTCTAATTCTTCTTCTAAATTGATTTTTGCAGTCACAACATCCAGATCACGCGAGAACGTACTACGAAAAAAGACAAATCCAGCAACGGATGAGAACACGAAACAAAAATTTGACTTCGACTAAGGTTATACAAAGTAATTTTGAGGAAAATGTCGTCAATTTTCTCATTTCATCAATGAGTGCTTATTCGACTGTCGAGATGGATGAGTTCCGGAAATTGATTGATGGTAATCTGCTTTAGTATATTTTATTTACCATATACTACTACCATAGACTACTTCTGCATTTTTGTGTCTAGGACACATGAAATAACAATTAATCAATTTTAAAATTGCCAGAGACACTACCGTGTCTCCTGATTTCATTGCTTTAAATACATTTATTAATTTTTCAGATTTGCAGTCACAAACACACAAGATAAAACATCTAACAAGGGGTCAAGTAACAAGAAAAATGAAAGTGAGTTTCAAGGAAGTTCATACTTTCATCAAAACTGCTCTTGAAAAAGCCAAATACGTCGCCAGCGCGGCGGATTTTTATGTTATTGAGTTCAGGCGTGTTGGATTTTCGCAATTTCGTTTTTGATGTTACTTTTTTTTGTTTTATAAATTTTAATGTTTCATGGAACTATTTATTATTACGAGGGTAATTTGTGCTAAAATGAAAACACTTTTATAGAGTTAATTCGATATCAATTAATTATGCGCTTTTTGACTTTTTACGAATAGCTACGCATATTATATTCAGATTGAATACTTTTATACTTAAAGTTCACTGTTTTAATTTTCTAGATTGACGATGAAACCTTTGAAAGAAGATCTGCAGCTCTTGCGTGTCGTCGTTTTTCGGGAATGCAAACACATGATCGAGTGGCCGAAAAACTCGCTGAAATTCACTCTGGGTTAGTTGGGGGAAAAGTAGTGGCGACTACTACCGATCATGCGACTAATTTCAAGAAGGCTTTCAAGGATTTCGGGTTCGTTAACAACGACAATGGTATGTTGAATTTATCTTATGAATTCAAGTTATTGATTGAAAAATTGTATATTTATATTGTTTATGAATGTTGCAGATTTGTTGGAATCCGATAGTTTAGACCATGATAACAATTATGACGACATTGATTTGAACAATCCACAGGGCGAGATCACATTGCAAAATCATCTCAAATGCGCAAGTCACGCGTTGAATTTGATAGCTACGAACGACCTTACAAAAGAATTGAGTAGCCGTCGGACACTTTAAGAAAAACATTCCAAAGCGATGGAAGGCTGTAAGCAGTTATGGGATTTAAACAGATCGTCTCAAAAACGAGAGAAAGTTGCTGAATTTTTAGGCATTAAAGCATTACCTCGTCCTGTGGTAACAAGGTAGACATCCCTCTACGATTCGTTATCAACTATTATATCTCTGAAAGACAAACTTCTTGCAGAAGACTTGTACAACCAGCTGTCAATCAGCCAATTGTTGCGGGAAGAAGACTTTCAGTACTTGACAGAAATGCAACCTTTGATGGATGCTCTCACATTTTTGCAAGGCGAGCAAGTGTGTGTACGGTTACCTTTTGCCGAGTTTGATTTCCCTTCATAATAAGTGAAAAAAACTTGAAGCAGAAAATTTGATGTATGTGATCCGGGACTTCATTTCGGCATTGAATAAACGTTTTGAAAACTTCTTCGAATTAAAAGATGATGGCTTGCGAGCAGCGGTGGCTACATCCGTTCTTCCCAGATTTAAATTGAAATGGTTGCGAAGTTTCACACGTGAGGATCAAAATCGAGTCCAACGTGCCGTAATCGAGGAAATCGCACAATTATCAAACACCAGGTTGAACGTCGATAATAGTTTCAGGGAAGAAATGTTCGACTTTGGAACAGAGAGTAATTCTCAGGAAGAACGCAATCAGCAAACTTCTTTTGAATCAATTGTGTTAAATTACATGCAGGAGGACCAATCACTGGACTTGAAAGTCCTAAACAATTACCCCTTGATAAAAGAGATGTACCTCAAATTTAACACTCCACTCCCATCATCAGCTCCATGCGAGCGTCTTTTCTCATACGCAACGCTGATTAAATTTCCAAAATTTAATCGGCTTTCGGATACAAATTTTGAAACTCAAATACTCATGAAAGTTAATCAAAAAGTTTTCCAAAAAGAAGATTGAACTCTACACAATAGATACAATTGTTTTCTTTTATTTTGAACAATGTTATTTTTATAGGCATATGTTTCTAGTGTAATAAAAATATAATGTAAAAATTAATTTGTTACAATTTAATAAAAAACTTGCTGAATTGTTTTCTTTTTATGTATGGGACATGCGGATAAACTTCATTCGAAATTCAGCGATACTCAAGTACATGGCTGTGCTGACTTGGCATGGAATAACCTATATATTTTGTTAAAAAATATATAGTTTGTTTGTATAGAAACTATATACTTTGTTTAGAAAATAACGAGAATGATGTAAATATTCAGTACCGAATTACCGAAATTGATGTATGTAAAAAATCGAGTTATCGAAGATGATTCCTATAATTCGGTAAAATTAACGAATTATCGAAATTGATTTCGATGATTCGATAAAAATACCGAATACCGATCGTTACCATTTTTGTGCATCCCTGGTCTGCACCAGTATTTGACTGGGCACCAGTGAATGACCATTGCATTAGAGTGACAAAGGTAGACAATGCATTTTAAATAGGCGGTCATTCATTGGTACCGAATCTTAATCGGTCATTCATTGGTTCATTTACCCTATATTTTTTTATATTTAAATTTTATATTTTTTTATACCAATTATATAACATTTTCATGAAAAAGCGGCAATAATGAATATAAACAGTTTAGGGGCAGTGTGGGTCAATGTGACCCGAAATTACAAAGTTGAAGTTTGAATGTCTCTATTTCGGTTGAATTAATTTATTGTTATTTTCAGAGAAATTACTAGTTTGTGTTTTGATCTTTGAGAAGCCACATTAAAAGAAAAAAATTTTTTATAAAATTTACATAGAAACAGTGATTCGTTCGACGCAAAAATGTCAGATCTGACCCTATACTGCAAGTCACTTGTGACAACGTGTGGAGTGATTGTGATTTTACTATTTAAAATGATAAAAAATAATATTTCAATGTCTACATATATAGGAAATAGTTTATCCAACTAAAATATAGCAAATTGATGCTTAAATTTTTTAGCATGGGAAACAGGAATTGTAAAAGAAGGAGGTTTCCAGGAAAATCATTTGATATTTCAACACGTTTGTAAAACAGTGTACAAAATTTGGGTCTTTCTTACATCATAGCGTTTGGTCACCTGCTCATCAATATG
>JAPYZS010002002.1:0-12452 GCA_030522925.1 Trissolcus japonicus
TGACCTCTCTTCGGCAGTTTTGGTCATTTTGAGGTTGTCAGTCCCCTTAAATGTTATACGAATCAGAATAAGACAATTTTTTGAAACTTTTTCTATTGAAGAAAAATCTATAAATATTATATCTAATGTATCTTATTTAATTTTTATTACCAAATTTTTTTATGAAAAAAAACCGAAATTAGAATTTGCTATTCGTATGCGGGGTTGGCGCGCGTAGCGCGCAGGGGGCACAGTGAGCGGAGCAAATGAAGCTCCCTAGTTATATAAAACATTTCTTGGTCATTAGCAAAATTAATATATATTTTAAAATTAATATATAATTTAAAATTTTTCTACCGTAGGGTCATAACCACTTGCATTTATAACGTGCAACTTTTTTAAGTTTTATATTGAAAAAGACGAATGATGGAGAACATATACAACCGAGGTTTTTGAATGACTCATTTTCATCGTGCTGATGGAATTGTTCCTATTCTCTGTTCTATTCTTTCATTATTTTACAGCGTGCTCAATAAATTGAGTCTCGATTGAAAACGTTTACGTTTGTAGTTCGGTTGAGTTACACGGTAACAAAAAAGCCGTCCGTTTCTTTTTCAGTCATCGGATTTTCCGTACACGTATAGTTGATTTACGAGTGTGACTGGAATTGAAATAAAAATGGATGTTTTTCCATGTTCCCATAGAAAAGCCGCTCCATGCCGCCATTTCACACTAGATGAAATTGCTGTTTCACGTCTGATATTAAACAAAATCTTTTCGTCAAAATAAATTTGTTCGTCTCATAAAACTATGCAGGATTAGCGGAATGACTTCCCAGGCAGAAAATTACAGTCGAAACAACGTTGCCGCAACGTAGGCAAAGTTGGAACAACGTTGATCGTCAACGTTGCGCCAATTGTGGCTGATCTTTGGCTTGTGACGCAACGCCAATGTTGTTTGCCAACGTCGATCGCCAACGTTGATCCCTTATCGTTCACCAACGTTGATCCCCTAATGACGTTGATTTAACGTTGATCCCCTATAACGACGTTGATTCAACGTCGGCAAAACATTGGCTGCTAACGTTGGGTGCCAACATATGTTTCTCTTGCTTGCATTGTAATAACAATGCGTTGTCACAACGTCGTATAATTTGCAAACTCGGCTAAACGTTGGGTATTTCTGCCTATGTATGCCAGGAATTCGAATGGACTCAATAATGATACATTGAAACATGAATGTTTTTTTCTATATTACGCAAAAATTGCGCATAATCTTTTCACAGTACGATATGAATATAAAATAATGTACTTTAATACAAATTATCTGTTAAAAATATTATCTAAGTTGTATGATATTCCAAAAGACGAAAATTCATGTACAAATATATGCCAAATTTATATTGTTCATATAACCGTAGTATATTTTTGGTAAAATTTATATTAATTTTATATTAAATTTATTTATAGTATATTACACCCACACGGCCAAAAATATAGTTCAAAATATATTTTACATATATTTTATATACTTAAAATATATTCGTATATATTCTACGTATATCTCATTTATAAATTATTTATAAAGTCGACATATATTTGTACGTATATTTTTGTCCCTGTGGCGCTTACGACGTTTTACGCGTCAGATCAGCGGATCGTAAGTGGAACTAACCATGCTCGGCATGATGCTAACCATGAACGGCCCTCGAGCAGGTTAGTTCCACTTTTGGCCGCTGATCTGACGCGTAAATTTATTGCCGCTTTATACCAATTTATAAATGACATATATGTAGAATATACACGAATATAATTTGCATCAGACCTCTCTGAACTTGCTCCAAAACAAGTTTTTTAGATTGCATATATGGAAAATATAACTGAGAAAACATAAAGGGCTAATTTCAGTTATTCAAGGAGTTAAGAGGAAAAAGTAAACGAAGGAGAACCACCTTCGGCCAGAGTTATGACCCAGTGGACCGACAGTAATCTCTGGTATTAGTTACAGCTCCGGGGAGGCGTAGTTTTTATATGTTTCAGACTTGATAGCGAAATTCCCTGGAGCACACTCAGCGGCTCAGGTTGAGCTGAGAACGTCCTCGTCAAAGCTAGATAAACAGTAGAGCAGAGCCTGCGATCGCCGATATCGACCAAGGTTGATAAAGGAAAGTTTAGCGCGTTTAATTTAAATTGTAATTAGTATTGTTAGTATATAAAATAATGTAATTAGTATTTTAGTGATTCCGTGGTTTTTTGTTTAAATAATTTTGTGAGCAAAAGTGTTGTGTGAGTCGCTTAAGGCAGACTAAATTTCATCGGTTGTGTGTCTTCAACAAGGTTTGCCTTTCGAGCATGTTAAATTAGATCTCAACGGGTTTTTCTGTAACGTTCCTATTGTTCAGATAGTCCATTATAATAGTAACTGTATTTTGAATCACCTCTTACAATTGTATTTTTATCACTCGCAGGATTGACAGTTAGCTGGATTTTCGTAATAATTTTACTTTGACACTCTAATAGTAGGAATGAACATTAAGCCCTGGAAAGCGGATTCACGTTCCAAGCTATTTTTGTCTAATTACTAGTTCTTTCAAGTCATATATTTCGATCATATATAATCTCTTTCTCTTTTTTTTCCGTTTTAATAAAATAGAAGCAGGTCAATTGATAAAATTAGTTTTTTTTATCTAAGTTAGAAGTGTTTTTTATTCAATTCATTGTTTTCGTAATTCCTGATCGTTGAAATTATTTGCAAAAGAACATTATTTTTTCATAGGAGGAGAGAGAACACGAAGGGGCGGAGGTTCTTTAGACAGCAGAGAAAAAAATCATTGTAAAAAACTAAAGAGAAAATAAAGATAATAATAAAACAAAACTAACATTATATAATTGTAATTGGGAGTATCGGATATGACAAGAGATTAACCCAACACCATTCACATAATTGACGATGAAATTTGACGACGCAGGTTTGTGCAGAACATACCGATTTCTCACCGACTTTCTCACTTGCTGTGTGGGAATTGGATGAGCAGTTAACATTGGTCCTTCGAGCCGGGTTTAACATACAGCAAAAATTAAAAAAAGTGGGCAGTTGCCTATTCGACATGGAGACATGTGTACTTAATATTTAACTAATGCACTCAGAAAACACTTGGAGGAAAAATTATTTGAATCTAATAAATTCAAGTTAAATTAAATAAAGTTTATTTAGATATGAACCTAATAAATGTTTATTAGGCTTATATCCCAATAAAATTTATTTAATTTAACTTGAATTTATTAGATTCAAATAATTTTTTCTCCGAGTGTTTTCTGAGTGTGTATACAAGAAATTACAGAAAAAAAATATAATAAAAAAAATTCAATATCTGAGAATCGAACTGAGAACGCAAGAGTGATAGTACCATTTTATCCACTGCACCAATTTTTTTTTCTGTGTCAAAAGAACCTTTGCCCCTTCGTCTTGTCCCTCCTCTTGTCAAAAAACAGAAAACAACCACCGACTCTGCGTTCCACATTCAAATTTCGCCAACAAGTATGAATATTCGTTTCATGTATGGATGATCATTTTTACTAGAGTTATTATTAACCTCTTAACAACTGAAGACGAGATATCTCGAATAACTAATTTGCTGCTCAGAGACCTCAGGTGAGATATCTCCTCACTTTTCACAATTTCTGAGAATAAAATAATGACTGACATTTTAATACCAATAAGTTTTTTTGCAAAATCAATTATTACTAATAGTATTTCAGCATCTAATATCAGTATGAGTAGATATATGAGCGTCGCACGAGATATCTTATCAGAGGTAAGTTAAGGTATTATTAAGTAATTGACATTTCGCAGGTGGAAAAAAGTTCGGAGATATTTCATTGCTTCAAAAGTGCTTATTTGTGCGTGACAGTGAAGACCGCGAAACATCACAATCCAAGCTTTAATCAAGATGATGCATGGAAGAAACTTTGTACATGTAAACAAAGTAGGCTATTTATTTCAGTAGCTTTTTCAGTCATTTGACCCAGACAAGCTGGAGTTGAATTTCATTCTTGATGACGGAAGAGTCCCCGCCTTTCTGCTTAAGCAAGACCGAAAAGGCGAAACTGGCTGCGACAGTTAATATTTTGCCAGCAGCCGCATACTCAATTATTATTTAATTCTTGTATCATTTCGTTTGTACAGATCTAATTATTTTCACGGTAACATTTGAATTATTAAACTTATTTTAGAAACAATTGATATAATACATTGCTTAAACTATTTGTTTTAACAACTATAAAATTTTAAGCAATTTCATAGTTATGTAAAGTAAATGCTTTTTAAGTCAATTTATTAAATGAACGCTGCTTGGCGTAAGAATTTCAAAGGAAAAAAACTTGTGGGACCAACGGAGACATATTATGATCCATTCTTCGTTGAAATCGGGATAATTTAGGTTTTCACAATATTTTTACCCGGTAAGTTTTCACAATAAAAGCTACCGAGTTCTATTAAATTTTTTTTAATAATAAAAAAATATGACAAAACGTTCGAGCAACAAAACGTAATTCAACTTTACTACCAAATATAATTTATCGGTTAAAGGATGGAACATTTATTTTATTTTTATTTATTCTCATTATGATGTCCATTTTTCTCTAATTAATTTCAGACTGAGTAACTGATAAGACGAAATTGTTTCCTTAATAATTTTCGTTGAACTATACTTATTCTAAAACTTTTACCTGTACCAATTTGAGTGTAATTGTTCAGCATTTAGGTAGAAACTGATTTTCAGTAGAATGTTCTTACTATAGTCAGACATAATGTGAATCATTTTCTGACTGTAAATTACTTTTAAAAAAATAACTAAAACTTGAAGGAATAAGTTCGATGATAACAAATTTTTTGATGAACACTTTTTTAAAGGACGACTATTCCCATGACCGTATCGTATCGTACCGTACCGTACGGTACAGCACAAGGTACGAGAGTACGGTATGGGTACGAGAAAAAATTATAATTTTCACCGTACAGGTACAGTACTGGTACCGAAAAATTATATCATCTTCACTGTACGCGTACGATACGGTATAGATTAAAACTTACCATTTCCACCGGACGGGTACGGTACTGGTAAAAGTTTATCATTACCATCGTACGCGTACGATACGGTACGGAAAATGATTTATCGTTTCCAGCGTATGGGTACGATACGGAAACGGGAGTATTTTATTATTTCCACCGTACAAATTTTTCCTCCGTTATTACTATCATATAATGATGATAATAACGGCACAATGATGATTGCACAATGAGTATAAATTATGATTCTGAACTCTGCTATTGATTGAGTATTATCGAAGAACAGTGCTCTTGCGGTTCATTTCTGTACTGCAAACATTTTTTAATGCTTGCAGTAATGGTTGCTGTTTGATTGTTTTTCATTAATTTATATTTTCCGTCTAACAAAAACATTCCAGGATAAGTCGACTGAATTTATCATATCATTCGTTTTTCATTCATTATAAAATCCTAATCTATGCTGATTGCCTACATCATCCTTATAAACACATAATATTAAAAAATATTATGCTTATGTCCTCTTAAATAATGTTTCTGGATATTTATACAATGTTAAAAACCTAAATTAATATTTTGGAATTATTATTCACGCGGACTTACATTACATTATTAAATGTAATATTTTAATATATTCTGATGGAAAATTTGCATAAGTACGATGAAGATCGTTATAATTGCGTTGTATGGTGCATAAAATTAAATTCGTAAGAATTCGGTTTCTCAGTGTATGCTGATGAATAACAGGAGGAAAAATTCAAATGGTGGAAATAATACAATTCTCCAGTACCCGTGTATCGTACCCGTAAGGTGGAAATAAATATTTTCTCCTACCATACCGTACCGTACGGTACGCCAATAGTCGTGGGAATAGTCACGTCCGTTTTGACTCTTTCACTTTATACAAAAATGTTTATTTTCAAAATACGGGAGTATTTTCAATGATTGTAATAAAAAACAGAGCGACGTTCAGGCACTTCAAAAGTAAAAAATTTGCACAATTGTATCAGTGTGGAACGTAGGCGACGTCTCAAAGCTATTAGTAAGAAAAAGCAAGTTTCCCTTAGTCTTAATTACAATGAAGACTGGGATTACCAAGGGAAAGACGCGAGGTCAACGATTGCGTCTTTGGACGGAATAGAATATTGGAGACAGAAATATTTGCATATATATAAACCGCAATTTCAATTTAATTCGCAGAAATTTTTTCATTCACGGTAGAAAAGCTCAGTATAATAATTCTCAAATAAGCGTAAAATTTCACCAAACTGTTTCACAAAGCAGTGATAAAGTGACAATTTGATAGAAATTGTTAAAGTATTTCTTAAAAAATCTACCCAATAAAATTTTGTTTTCTAATTTTCAAAATAATATCTTTATTATAACAGGGTAATTGTGTGCTTTTATCAAGCTCCCAAACTCGCTTTTTTATTGTATTTTCAACATACTTCCATAAGTATGTGTACATTAGTTATTCTACTGTACTCTTTTTTATCCATTTTTGATTTTTTGAAATTTTGATATCTGTTTGCATCAAGAAGTTTTTTAGAAGAGTTTTTGCTGGTATTCATTTTCAGCTTCTAATAGCCTTTTAGAATCAATTCTTTACAATTTTATTACAACCAATTTCATTGATTTATGTGAATTTATACTATTCTCACATACCTCAACATATAATTTCGTCTTGAATTCTTATTTAGATTATATTTTTCCTTTTTTGCTTTTCATTATTCTTCTTTCTTTTGATAGTATTAACTTTTAATTATTTTAAACAATTTTTTTCTACAATCCTATTTCTCAGTTTTTATTTGAAAAAGAATAGATATTTTGTGAATTAAACTGAAACTGACCTATTGATCGAGTCACGTAATAGCTTTAGACCAATCATATATTCGATATCACACAATAGAACATATTTAATAAAACCTAACCTTTGGTTTCGTTTTTACGTATTTGTAAAAATAAAAATGTTTTTTTTTTTTAAATGCGCAATACATATCAATTTGTCTTCATCTTTCATCTTCTGTTTATTCTCGCCCAGTTATAAATTTGAATAAATCGAAGCCAAATAAAATGGTTAGAATAGCCCATCACAGCGTGACATCATCTAACACGGCAATTATTAGCAGGAATGTCAACTTTTTTTGTTCTGGTTCTAAGTTATTTTTCTTGTTTTGGCTATGCTCATAAGTAAAATTGAACTCAAAACTCTTGTCGCACGAAGTCCGTCATGAATCCCTCGAGAATGACAAGGAAAGAAGACTTTCATAATTTCATTTAAAAACCTAACCTAAAAGTTTATGTTGACTGCGCGCTATTATGCAGTGCAAATTTTTTCTGAACCTTTGAATAAAAATTTTTAAATTCTAATAATTCAGTCGATTTTATAATACTTTGCGCTTGATGTTTAAAATTAAAAAAAAAACAAATTTAATCAAAATCAGCACTGTGACAATGTTGACACTGATGTATTGTAAATTGTAGTAAACGACACTCAAAAAAAATTTAAGCTGCACCTATACTCACGTTACTCTTGGTCAATTATTTGATTCAATAAAATATATGAACTTATAGACAGCTCAATGTGCGCTTGAATTAATTACAAAAGCACTTAGTTTTAGTTGACTGAGAGCTTCATTCAAGTCAAATTGTCAATTAACGTAAGAATTTGCAATTTTGAAAATACTGTTGAACCTGAGCATTTTTCTTCTCACCCATGTTACGTGTGGTCAAGATCACCTGACAATTTATTCAAGCATTGTTGATTTCTTTGTGAGCTTGATCCAAGCTCAAGAAGCAGTTCAGATTTATATGATAATGGTGTTTCAAATGCTGCACGGATTTAAATCTATACTAGTTTAACCTGGTATTATTTCAAGCGAAAATCACTTGGACGTAGCACTTTTTTTCTGTAAATTCAAATAAGCGAAGCTCAGTCAAAAAAGTGAATTTACACGTACAATAATTCCAAAGTCTTCCACCAATTGCAGAAAGTGAAAATTTTCACTTATTTTGTGTCACACTCCTCAATATATGGTGAAAAATGATACCACATTTTTTACTATATTTCTCTAACAATCTACACTCCGCAAAACAATTATCGATCCACCTAAAAATGCCTATTTATACTTCTGCGTAATTTTTTCATTTCTATGACAAAAAAATTTACCAGCATAAAATTTGAAAAACTGATGATCTGAGCTTTAATTTAGAAAAAAAAATTCATTTTCCATGAATCTATTCAATGTAATGGGCAAAATACTGAAAAAAAGTCAGTTTTTTTAAAATATCTATAACTTTCAAAAGTTTCAATTTTTATAATATTTTTTTCCTTCGTAAATCATCAGGAGATCCTGAATTTTACATTTCCGCGGTAAGAGACACGTGTGGAGAGGATATTGTTGTTGTTAGAGTGATTCAAAGTTTGCAAAATTTTTTTCATCAAAAAATTGGACAGCAGCGCGATCTGTTGTGATGTTAAAATTTTAAAATTTGGTCTAAAAAAATTTTTTTCTAATGGAATGGGTCAAAGTTATGACAATTTGAGAAAAGCAAAATTTTAGGGGTGTGGATCGTTAATTGTTTTGCGGAGTGTAGTTTTTCATTGGTGAATAATCGGTGCAATTTACTAAGAAACTAATAAAATTTAGTAAGAGTTGTCAAATATTGGCAAGTTCACATCAAATTTCACTCATGATGATTCACATCACATTTTGGTGGTGATTTGGTAATTTTTGTGACTATATACGTACGCATCCTCCGTGTTGTAAGTATTTCATTTTAGTATTATTTATGTCCACTAGGACCGATGCATGGCTCAGGGATTCTTCAAGGGTTTGTGCGACCAGATACCGAGTTCGAAACCTACCATCGAATATTTTCTTCGTACCCATATATTATTGAATTGAAATTAGACGGAAGAATTATCATCGTGGATGAAAATCGACTTCCAATTAAAATAAAATCATATAAAATAGCATTCTATAAAATTACAATATCGTTACTAACCTTCGAAAGTTGAAGCGAATTTCGAGTGAAAAATGACAATATTTTTAAAAATATAAAATGCATAAAAATTGATAATTGACTTAAGAATTTCTACTCTGAGGCAGTTCGCGCACTCATATAGTAGAAGTAGAAGTATGTAGCAAAATTGGTGACGTCATTTCTCTCCGTGTGTGATCCTTTTCTCGATGAAAAGCAAATTTATTGCCGAGATAGGCGTCCGAGTAGTGCACCTCATTTTAGTTAAATGTAACATTATTTCACTTTTATACTCAAATTAATATTTGAGTATACAATTATTGTAACATGTAACAAAACATTTTCTATTTATTCATTAACATTTTTATTTTCGTCGTGTATAAAAAAAATGTAAATCTTGCTATTTTGGTTTTCTGTACGTTTTCATTACAACAAATTTTTCAACTGCGTCAATAATAATGATATAGTTTTAATTGAGTATTTTTTATTCAGTTTTTCGTTTATTAATTTATTTGCTTGTATTACAGTGTGTTGCCCCGGACAAGCTTATTGTTGGTGGTGTGGGTAATATCAATCACAACAAAATCACACAAATCAAACAATGTTTTTCTTTTATTTAACTATGTCGATTACAAAACTTAATCTCCGATCGTACATAAACAACGCTTATCGCGGAAGGGAAAAGAATAGTGGAAAAACTGTTACCAACATAAGAATAAAAAAAACTATGTCCATATAATTTAAATTATCCCAACACTTATAATGCATAATATTACATGTTCCGTGACATTTATTTACTCAACGGCCACCGCAAATTTCACTCAAAGAGACACTTTAATGAGTAATACCAATTCGATCGCATTTTTCTCATCTTACAAAGTATTTAACTCGTGTCAAGTTGAGAGTTTTAATTTCGTTGTTTCAGTTTTGTTTTGCATTTTAATTAATTTTTTGCACAAAGCAAAAAATTAATTAAAAAGTATGATAAATCTGAATGAAGAAAACGAAAAAAAATTTTATTTATTAGAATTGCGACCAGATATTTCCTTTTCTGTTAAATGTTGAAAGATCAAACTGCTAGGTTTCTATAGCTCGAGTTTATTTCATGCAAAAGCAAAATCAAAATGAAATGTTTTATAACAAATTTTACATGTCACCATAAACGATATATCAAACTCTGACAAAAATAAATTGCACGATTTAAGTGGTTAAAACGCAAATGGTTAAATTTAACCATTTTCAAAATGGTATTATTTTGATCGTAAGATCGTATATGCGCGCGCATCATAGTGAATTCATAATAGTGGATTCATAATAGTGGATTCACATAGTGGATTAATTAAGAAAGCTAACCTAAAAAACACGTATGAACGAGACATAATACCCAATTTAACACTTCTGGACGCTTTCCTTTCATCTTCAATATGACTGCCTTTTTATAAAGACGGATATAGGTTAAAAAAGACATCACTATGAAAAGAACGTATGTAAACACATGAAATAGTCACGTGACCCTCCAAACAATCAAAAATTGTTCAATCCAGCGATCTGATTGGTTGATTTCACACCCATGCTGATTCGTGCTGATCCAGAATTAATGCGTTAAATGGTATAGTTTTACCATTTAAACTGTAAATGTTAACTATTACGATTAAATGTTTTTACCATGAATTATCCCTCACGGATGAAAATATAGTCGCTAAAATATATTTTACTGTATTATAATTATTGCCGTTTTTTATAAACTTTTTATATACAAAATATATTTTATTTTGTATTTTATAAATTGATATAATGAAATTTATAAAAAACAAAAACCAAACGTTATACTTATTGTCAGAATATATTTTGCATAAAAAATTATATTTTATTTATATTTTCGAAATATATTTTCGTGCGTGCGCATTCGTAACCGTCACCACTAATATTATTTCTATTGAAATTTAGTTTTCTCATTGTGTAATATAACAAATCAAGGGATTTGGACACTCTGGAATAGTTTTAAGGAATTCCAAAGAGTTCCAAAAACTTGGCATAGGGTCCCCTTTCTCAAAAGTGGTGGGGGGGGGGGGGGCATCCCCCACTATAAAAAGCAGGATGCTCAGATGTCATAGAAGTCCCTCGACTGCCAACAATGAACATCTTGAAAGAAAACCTTAAATTTTTCTTAGCCTAAGATCTAAAACATAAAATCTAGAACCTGAAATCTAAAACACAAAATCTAAAACTCTAGAGGAATGATTAGACGAATCATAATTTCAGGTTTTAATAACCTGATAACTATTATCAGAATTTTTAAATTTTCTAACCTAATAGAAATTAAAAATAAAATATTCTATTCGAAAATTTGTTCCCTTTTTTTGCAATAACAATTATATTTGTTTATAAAAATTAGTTTTTTAATGTGGAATACAAACGTAATGATGAGCTTCATCTATTGGTATAGTCAAAGAAATTATTCATTCAACTGCGTCTTCGTATTAGAATAAATTTTTTTGGAATGTTGCGAAAACGCATCAACGGCGCTAAATGGGTTAAATATAATGATAATGAGTTTCTGTGCCATCCATTACGATGTTTTTATCAGGCTGTTGCTGACAGTGCTACGATTATGATATGAATATTGCTTTAAGTGGAAATAAAAACTTTGCTTCGTCTTCGGAAGCAACTATTGCTTCTTTTTGCTCTGTGTGTATTTATTATACTGTATCAAAATTTTTTAGTCTAAGATAAAATGTTTCAAATTTGAGTTTCAACCACAATTTTAATGTCCTGTGAATCATTTGTTTCTGCCAATTAAACGGTATTCATTGATTGCACTGAATTATCTTTTCTCTTTGCTAAAAGCATTATTTATACCTGTACGCCTTCGACTTTTACGCAACCTGAAACTTTCATCTCTATACAGCTGAAATGATTGATTATATATGTTCAAATTCATTTCTCGATTAAAAATTGTTCCATCTGACTTTTATCTGAGAAAAACCGAATGTTACTTATCTTATTCAGATCTTGTTTCGACTAAATTTTGATCGGAAAATGAGATAGATGTTTTGGATTTTATTTAGGTTGAAAATTTTTTAAATAATGTATACAGAAATTTAATGAAAACATGGTGAAATGTTTTGACGCTATAATTTTTAAAAATCATCCTTCAAAATAAAAAATCTTGAATTAACAAAAAGGAATTATCCCGGGAAAAAAAGTGTCTGATCAGGTATGGCCAGATCTGATTGAATCAGATCTGGCCATGCATGAAAATTGAGTAGATCTGTTTTTATCTGATTGAATAAGTTTTATTCAATCAGATCTGTTTATATTTGAGCAGATCTGATCATGTCTGAGAGTTAAATACAAACATATTGAGTATGATTCAATTCAATTAATTTCAATTAAATTAAGTTGAATTTAGTAAAATATATATA
>JAPYZS010002003.1:0-10995 GCA_030522925.1 Trissolcus japonicus
TCATCATCATCATCATGACCAACGGATTCGTCTTTCCAAGACGAAGACAACGGTATATGATAACATATATATTTATGAAAATTGAATCCTAATTAAAAAAAGCGGCTGCAGCGGCGAAACTTTTTTTCATAATAGTAGACATTTTAACGGCCCGAGCCAGTTCCCACTCCTACGAGATCGCATCTATTTGCGTTACCCCCACCTAGTGGCTTTCGTGGCGATTAAAGTGTTAAAGTATATAACGCGGATGTATTGATGAAACTTATTTAAGCATTTGTTCATTCTACTTCCGACAGCTCGGGGTCTGGCCAATGGGCTTCGAGAGATGCGTAGCCCATGGAGAGGCCTGACTCCGTAATCTACTACCGACGAACTTTTGATGTAAACAGAATTTTAAATCAGATCATTGATATTTGAGAAAATATATTTACAATTTTTCTGAAATTGTTTAAAAATTAGAATACTAACTAACTGTATTATTGACGATTCTCTCCCAGGTGGAAATTTGTGAACGCTTGAACGTGGGCCCAGTGTTGCCTGCCGATTGCCGACTATTGACGCAATGTTGATATGTCACCAGAGTTAACGTTGCCCCTTTACTGGCAATTATCGATTGCCAGTACTGCGCCATTAACAAACCAGTACTGTATAAATAATGGCGCAGTTTAGGGTCCATAATGGCTGGATGTAAAAATAGTAATGGCTAAATAGTGATATTTGTATAAATGGCTTTCTACTAAATAATTTTTTTGTTGGATATTCTTATTTCAATGTTTTTATTAATTTATGATAGATTTATTATTTATAATTTTGTTTACCTTAAAAAGATTTCAAGTATTAAAAAATTTTGCTTAGCCGGAGTTCTTGGACTACCTTTTATATTTTTTTAAGAACTCAGTTCACTGGCGGGAAACAAAACTAATGCCGCGCAGCGCCACCTACCGGCATAAATGATAAATATAACACAATTTTTTTCATCAAATTGATGCAATATTACAGCAGTAACTTGTCCAGAATCGTTTTAGTACTGGCAAATATTAGCACAAAGAAACTAAATTCGCAAGAGATGTAAATTTTAACAACGTACATCGTAAAACTTACGATTTCATCGCAAAAACTTACGATTTATTCACAAAATCTACGAAAAATTTGGAGAAAGTACGATATACATTGTCATAATTACGTTATATGTTGCAGAAAATTGAATTTTTACGATTTCGGTTTCTCTGTGTTAAAAATTAAACGTTGGCATTATTTTGGAGTCAACAAAAAGCCAGTACTGGGGTAATACTGTGCATCGACTATCGTTTACCAATACTGGACCAAAGCTGCACCGTTTGTAATTGTCGGCTGAATAAAAATATTTCCATCTGGGTAGTTTCCGCACTGGAGTAATAGAGAAAAAGTATGGATCACAAAAATTGTTACCTCATTTCTCTCCGTGCAGGTTCTGAACTAATTTGCAAAGTCTGATGGTATATAAAAGCATATTATTGGAAAGTAGATCTTATTACAAAACAGCATGACTGACAAAAGAATATAATGATGTAGCAATTTTCATACACACCCGAGCTTGCAGTGTATCAGATTGTTCGTATTACAACAGTTTATTTTCAAGTCCTGCATCGATTGTTCAGGAAATTTTTCTTCCATCATACCTTTTAACAAACTTTCATCCGCACTCAATAGTGATATCGGTACGAGATAATTTCGATAACAAGACTATAAAAATATTTTCAATACTGCGTTCTCTTACCTTCTCTTTGCAGGAGCATTATGAAGAAGAATAGCACGAAATCCATCGTCATTTTCATTAATTGTTCGTCCAATCCTTGGTTATATTAAACTTGGTTCGTTTAAAGGTCACAATTATAATAGTTGTTGTTTTCAATCATCATAAAAATCAAAACAACGATTATAAAAGACAAAATTATTTATTTGCTAATAAATGTGACCATTCGGTATTTTTCAAGTTAATGTTCCAATCAACCATTCATCCAGCAGCATGGTATATTTCTGTATGTCGTTTAAACAACGTAGCCACTGCCTTTGACTAGCTAAATATTTGTGTTTTTCTGAAAAGGGTTGCTATGATGTTAAAACCGCGTATAATATTTGCAAACAAATTTTCTGCCACTCGTCTCTATACCTCACGGAATCTTATGAATAGAAATTAATAAATATCAAATGTTTGTTCACAGATCATTCACGATTATCGAACAGCTGTTGATAAAGGTGAGTTTATTATAATCTTTGTTAATGTTTAATAGATTTTTTATTGAAATCATCAACTGTGATATATTTCTGAAATACAATCTTGGAATTGCCAAAAATAACATCAATTTATTTAAATTAAATAAAAAATGTTGTGAGAACGAAAATATTAACATGTAAAGATACATATTAAAATTAGTGTCGTTTAGTCGATTCATCTAATTTACAATATTTTTAAGTTTAAGCAAAATTTTTTTAGATGAAGGTCCAAATTTTTTTTCATTTAAGAGGGTTTTTTGAGAGGTTCCCTCCATTGAACTTTTAAACACCCAAGAAAAGCATACTTAACTACATGCATTGAGTGTCTTATACAAATGAGTTTTTATGTAAACATAAATGGATCTTATATTATTCTGTTCATTACATTAATCCTTTGCGTCCTTTTTTCACTAACGAAACTCGTTCTATCATAGAATTGAGTTCTTATCATATCTACGCAATTGTATTTTCTTTATTCCGTATTTTGTATAAAGATTCAGTTCCTTTCAAGATTCAACAGATTTAGTATTGAATTACGCTACGAAATCTTGAATGCTAATGACAAATTTGCATTCTCAATCGATTTCTTTCATTTTTATTTTATTCAATTGCTGTGTGGTCTAAAATTTACTTTTTGAATTATTGAGTACCCATATACTTACAATGATAAAAATAATATTTCATTCAATAATATTTAAGTATATCTTAGCTAAAAAACAAAAATTAGTTTTTTATTCTATTCCATAAAAAACTTTGAGTTCAAATGTATGCCAAATTTTTAACAACATTTCTATACTTTTTAAAATATAATTTCAATATTAATAACTTTTTGTTCTACTCAATTATATTTTAGTGCAATCTGACATTATCAATATAAATCTTTTTATCGGTCAAATTTTTTGTGACATTTCAATTTTTTTCTATGATTAATGTCAAAATTAATATTTTAGCACTTCAATATGAGATTTTGGCGACATAAATAAGATTTTGAATTACTTCCAAAATTAACACATATAGGTATTGTCAGATAGGAAAGTAATATAATAATATTATATAATTCAATAATTATTATTAGAATTATATTACTACAATTACATTATATATGAAGTCTAACAAGACAAGTGGTTGATGTTATGAAAGATATTTTCGATCGAATGATCATGCTGCTTTTTCATGCAGATATTAATACTGAGAAGTCTCTTCTATAGTCTATAATAGTGAGATAAATAATATTCCGCACTCAAATTCAACTTATTAAAAACAAAAAATGTTATTTATTTGAACGGGCTTATCTATTCAGGCAAAATAATTATTAGCAACATACGTGATATCAAATTACTAATACCGTAAACATGATATTGAATAATTATGAAAAGGGAATTTCTGTGCTTTTGGAGTGTTCTTATTATGAACACTGTAAAAAATGCCCTAATATTCCGAAAGAGGGGTGCCTGCTCGGCGAATGCTGGTTATGATTTATTATGATTGAATTCGTTATTTTTAATTAATTTATGTCTAAGCATTAGGTAGACGTATTTTTTGATAAATTATTTTTTTCTTTGAAAAACTAATGATCAAAAAACATTAACGTAATTGAAGAGGATAATGTCAATATTTTTTATTTATTTGTGGTTTGATATGAATACCAGTAGTAGCAACAAGTTACAACGATTGTTGTAAAATTTTTGTACCGATGAATTAAAAAATAAAGATAATGCAATTCCAATTAAATTCTATGAAATGTAGAATTTTGTTTTTTTACTGTAAAAAACATCAACTAATAAATAATATCATTATTAAATCTTGAAGGATTAGACAGCTTAATATTAAATATTAAATTAAATACAAGCTGCCTTAATTATTGAAAAAAATAAATTAAAAAATAATATACTTTAGAGTTACTATCTTAAAAAATGGTGTCTTTCAATATATTGTAACGAGAAATTCTATAAAATTTTGAGTTCCTTCTTTCAAGTTTTAAATCGTTGAATAGCTGATACAAAAACATTCGTAGATTTGTTGTGTAAACGATTCGAACTAACGTATCGGAGAGGTTTTCAAATGCCTCTCTACCCAGCTGTCACGTTGTTCAAGCTTCTCTCTCGTATAATCAAGCGATCAGTAGACGGATTAAACCTTTTACTCTCATATGTTTTTGTTCTTATCGTGACTTTAACCGTACCATTAATTTTCCGTGATTTCACGAAGCTAATATATTACTGAAAAGACATAAATATAAGCGAAAGAAATAAGAAGTCTTTAGAATTTATTTATTTCCATTTTTTGGATTTAAGATGTATCGATTCAATAGTTATCTTGATTACTATATTGCGTCTTAATTGTTCTGTAATTCATTAATCAAGGGGAATATCTCTATTTTCATCGAAACTTGTTTTACGTATGTCAATCAATAGAAATTTCTTACCATTATAAGCTTGCACCCTAATATTTATTTTCTATTCCTAAGATTCCATGAACAAATACTTTTGATTGAATAATAATCATTTTTTGACTTGATCTAATGATAATCAGAAAACCATATTTGCACTACAATTTACCAGTAACATCAGTCTTAGAAAAAAAGTATATTATTGAAATTAAACACACATTCACTCATTGGCGTAACATTTTGACTTAGTTTCGTCTACTGCGGCAAACTTTTTGTTTTTGTTTCAAAAGAAAACAAAACATCTTGACGTCACTTGGGAAATTCATTTCTCAAATTAAACGTATGACCAGCATTTCATATTAGTCGTTGATTGTGACACTTTCTTAACATTTCATGTTGTTGTTTATAATTTTTTTTTCTAAGTTATTTTTAATGTTGCGACTTGTTAGTACAAAGGCGCGCAAACTTTGAAACAACAAATAACTAGCGCGCACGTTCCGAACCGAAGAGCACGCTTCTCGAGCGGCTGGCGCAAACTACGAAAGCTTCTCGTTTCGTCGTTTTACGTGAGTTTACCTGGACGCGTGCGCGCTACAACAACCAAATTGTACCTGTATGTATTACGCGCAGCTGCACCTTTAAAAATGCGCAAGCGTTTACTAAACACAGGAACGCGAAAACTTTTATTTTTCATTTCAAAGTTTTACGCTTCGATAGTATACGCGTTGAGATACCGCGTAACGTACTCAACACGTGTTCTCTCGAGGATTCCCAAGAAAATGGAATGAATAAAATTCCTTTGCCGGTCATTCTTTTATTTGCAGTTAATTCTGTAAATGAAGCTGCAAAATTCATATAGCCCGGACTTATTTTACAATATAGTTTCAAATTAATATTCAAAGCGGATATATATATATATATATATATATTTGCAGAAGATTAAATTTAGTATGTATGTACGGCATATTTACAACTGAAAAATATAAACTCAAACGTTAATAGCAGGAAATTGGTAAATTATCTTTTTAACTACATTTGATACAAAAGTGACAAATCATACACAAACCATCAAAGTAAACGTTCGAATACCACATATAGAAATATTTACCTTTTGCAAGGTTTGGTATATAATTGATTGGAATTCGTGGTACAAAGTCAATAATTAATCAAATTAGTAATCGAATTCGTGTATGCTTTTATTTGTTTTGTTTTAACTATAAAACTTTGGTTACGTAATATAATTTTTTTTATCTGATTGCCCAAGTAGAAATTAGGATCGGGTTAGAACCAGGCCTGATTAGGAAACCATACGACCAGATGAGGTTTCGGCATGGAATCCTAAGATGTCACTGTACATGGGCGTCACGCCTGGAATTCCTTAGGACCCGGCCGGAAATCCCGTTTAACCCGATTAGGGCCCGGCCAGGGCCTCGTCAGGATTGCCATTTTTAAAAAATTAATTAAAAAAATTGTTAATAAACTAATTTATAATAATTTTTGTCAATCTTTTATTTATATCTATATTTTAATTTCTAAATAATTTAAACTGAGATTTCTAATGAGAAAACCACAAACAATGATTGAGGATTCGAAGCTAGTCCTCCGAAGTGATAGAATACTATCTTATCTGCTCATGCATCCACGAGGATCGACATTTGAGTCAAGGCTTCTTATTGAGAAACTCGATTTAAATTTAATTCGATACGATTTAAATTTACTTAAATTTAAAAAAAACTGAAAATATTATAATTTAATTGAATCTAACTAACGAAAATGGAATCCCAGCCAGGTCCTGGGGAATGTCAGGCAAGACGAACTATACTAATACTCAGTCAGTATTTTTTTTATCGAGAGTTCCATAAGCCAGACCGGGCCCTTGTATATGGCATATCATGCCCGATTAGATTTCTACTTGGATGGTTACAAAAAGTTTGGAACAAGGTTTAATCACTCAGTCTATAAATCATCGTTCATTTTCTACAGAGTTTTTACTTGTTTACGGATTGATCTTTTACTGATAATTTTTATATTAATAATTATTAGACAGAATCGAAAAGTTTGCTAGAACTTCGCCGGTTATAAGGCTTTACATTATAAAAAAGTGAACTTGGAGGTATTCGCAGAACTGTAAGTCCTTTATTCGTTTTTAAATTATTATTATCATTTCCTTTTTCAATTTCATCGTTTGAAAAAGACACGGAATAAAACGATCAATTGACATGGAAGCATTTGAAAAATTAATCAACCGAATATCTAATTAATAAACTTTGTTAATTCAATTTGGGTATAGTCTTTGAGTATATATTTTTGGGAGTGGCTATTCGTACCGCAGAGTGTGCAAAATTGTACGAGAGTGCATGAGAGAATGCACGAGAGTACAGGAAAAAGTGCATGAGAGAGTAATCTAATGATTTTGTTATTTATCTACACAATGACCTAAAATACTTTTATATATCGATTTTTAATAAGCGATTGAATACTCGATATTAACGTATCAAGTATTAAATACGTTTATTATTTTAATTTTCACGTTAACCAGAATATACCAACAAAACAGCTATGGTAACTGTTTCTTTTTATTATTTATTGAATGAGTATTAAATTATAGTCGAAATATATGCGGACGGTTTTGTGCAAGTTTTATTATTTTTCAGATTATGAAAAAAATTGTAAACATAATCTTATCCATTCATTCTCGTTCACTCTCATGCACTCTCATGCACTTTCATGCATTCTGCGGTGCGATTAGCTGTGTCATAAATTTTTAAACGTTTGTTAATATATATCCGTTCATTCAGTTTGATCATGCTGAAATAATAATGTTAAAATTAAATAAATCAGCAACTCCCGAAAGATGGTCACTCTTGTAATTATAACTAACATAACAGTGCATTCGTTTGTTTCGTCTTTTGATCTTTTGGTTCGTCATTTATATATGCAATATGTACCTACACCGTCATGTATATACATCATGTTTGTTTGCAATTGCTTAGTCGGACGAGCATTAGGAAATGCTCGTTCGATCAGATTGTGTGAAAATAAATGTCAAATTTCGGTAAACTTTATATTAGAGCTTCACCTTAAATGATAAAATTTATTATGTGAAAACGCTCGTTCACAGTAGAACATTATACTTCATTTTATACCTGTAACTAGCTGTTTGATTGCGGAGAACTAATACTTTTCGTAATAAATAACATACCACGAGAAAATTAAGAAAAGAGTTGCAGTCATGAAAAGCAGGTTAAATTAGAAGTTTTAATAAACAAATACTGTGTCGTTAGGTAGTGTTATTTAGTTGGAAGCAAGACAAAGCTGAAAAGGAGAAACAGGACATAGTGCTACAAGGGACACTATGCATGAAGTAGGAAACGAAAACTGGCTGACAGAGTTGTCGTCCGCAAATGTTTTACATAATTGATTAAAGAACTCAGATGTCCACATTCTCTTGGCGCACGCAACACAAGAGAAAAACCGTATGTTTATTGAGACAGCGAGCTATGTACCGGACTGCAATTGGGATGTAGTTGGTAATGGTGAAATTCATCAACATTTTTGCGCGTCGAAGTTACAATGCCGCTGATTGAATCTGAATACCAATTTTCTTAAAAGACCACTGACTAAAGTTGATTTAAAAAATAAAACGTTTCTTCATTTCTATTTTATTTCAACAATTCAGTTGTTATATTATCCAACATAATATAGACTTGATCCATAAATCATCATATTCATATAATCGTATAATGTTGTTCTAATTGTTTAAATAAGTTAGACTGTACAGATGAATGTGTAGTTTGCGGAACATCGATTTGGCTCGACTTGGAATATCCTTTATTCATCTCAATAGTGGTAGTTTGTCCACCCCTCTCTCTCTCTCTCTCTCTCTCTCTCTCTCTCTCTCTCTCTCTCTCTCTCTCTCTTGCTCTTATTCTACGATTCGCCTATTCTTATACCTACTAACATTCTCTTCCTTTCTTAGTTTACACACTTCAATATCAATCTATTGTATGGCAATTAATGTTTGCTTTGATACGAACCAACAACATAGGCACTAAACTGTCAAATTTAATCATTTTCGAAGATGAGTCAAGGTTGAAGTACAAATAGAATGTTAGCATCTCAGTAAAGTTTCCTCTTCTGATCTGTGTTAAATATTTGATCTATCATCGTACTGAAACACACAAACACATATATCTTTTCACGATGTCTTTGCGTTTGTCATGTTGCAATGTCAGACAATAAGATTTTAGGAATTTTGAACGTCTTTATTTTTCATTGGAGATAATTTAAACATGTGCTTTCAATTGTCAAAATAATGATTATGAGGATTTTGGCGTGATTTGATTTGTTTCATTTCATTATCGAATTCACGATTTTAGGAACAAATATAAGAAGTGAATTAAAGATAATCCATTTTATAGCATTTCGCAATGCTCAAGATGTGAAAATAGACGGTCCTTGTCTTAGAACTGACTCGTTACTTTGAATTATATGGATAATATTTTTACGTCTGACCGCGTAAAAATCAATGCATTTAGCTGAAAGCACTGCATAATTCATTCTGCATAAAAATAGAAAGATGGAAGATTAATGGTGCTATCAGACGTTCTCTAATCGAGCCACTGAGGCTTTTTTCGTTTGAAATCATGACGTTCGAATGTTGACATTAGTCCGACTATGAAAAATAATAACTAAATCTTTTTTTATTGCATTAAAATAATTACAATGTAACCTCATCTAGTTTAAAGATGAAAAGAAAAATCGTTCGGCAACGGTTTTTTGATTGGAAAATAAATTAACTCGCCTAATTCTTCTGCCTTTGACACATTTTTCTCGAATTTACGTTTCTAAGTGAGAGATAAAAGAAAATCAATGTATGAATGTCGATTGTACGAATTCTTCGGAAAAATTTCCATAATTTCGGAAATTGCTTTTTGATGTTCGAGATGAAAGAGCCCGCGGCTAAATAGAAGTATACAGCATACCTTGCAGAATATTCGTTTCTTACACTTCTTAGTTAAATTTTTCTATACTTGCTCGGTCTTTTGCTCCGCAGTTTAGATTTAAATTCAATATATTATTTTTATAAATGCCAACAACAGTTAAAAAACAGACAAACATAAAACGATCATGTAATTTGTTTTTGATCAAATATTCTTTTTTGCATTGCTAATTACTCGAAATAAAAAGGAAGTGTACAAAGGTATACAGTACATTGAAAGATGAAATGAATGTTACTATTGCGTAACAAACTGCTAACGAATTATATAACGCTTCTGACACTTTGTGAATATTCGTTTGTATTGTTGGTCTAGGTTATACTGAACGGTTTGCATTTATCGAACGATTGAAGCATGTAAAAAAAATGTTGTGGCGAAGCGCCAATTTCTGCTTGCCAACACTGAAATGACATTTTTAAAATATTACAAACGACCATGTGTTATTTTCCGAGTTAAGGTAACTGCGACCCGAACAATTTGCGGTGTTTCCGTAGACTGATGCATTGTACATTTCTGACAAATTCAAAAAATTGGAACACATCAATTATGTTTCGATTAAATATAATAGAATTTTGTCGAATTTTATATTTATTAAATGAAAAATTGATTAATGAAAACATCCCTTGTATGATAATCAACTCGAAGCACTGCACGCGACTCTGTTGGACTAGATGAAAAATAATTTCTTTTTTTAGGTTTTCTAATTATTAAAATATTACAATTTAAAACATAGGAATCGTAAGGAAAAATAAATTTAAATCAATAATTTTCAGAATCAATTAGTATACAAGCTCTTTAAAGAGGATAAAGAATGCAATGCGGAAAAATTGATTTTTTTTTGTATTTTCGAATACAAGAAAATTTTCAGAATCATGTGTTAAAATATAAGAAATTCGAGATAATAAAAGAATTACAGCACTTTTTGTACAGCACGCCAGCTGCGATACACTCGAACCGTTTTCAAAGCCGTTTTTCTCGTTTCAAATGACGAAATTTTAACAGTATGAAAATAAAACCAGACATTTCCCTTAAGCATTTTATCTTCCATAGTTTTTTAAAAAAATTAAATACGAGAAAGCGGTCGATTTGAAGATGTCGATTTTCAAAGTACCGCATTTTGTGTAAAACGATCGGATCAAAAATCCTCTACGCTTAACTGAAGACATTGGCATATACTTCAACCTAAATTAGAAATTTTTGATTTTAAACGACTTTTGCAACTCCTAGTTGCAAGGCCGCCCTCACGGACGAAAGTATAGTTGAAATTATATAGAAAAACTATATATTTTTTTATATAAATTTTATAGTCATAGTATATAGACTGACTATTATCCTTATTGCCGTTTTTTTATA
>JAPYZS010002004.1:0-12004 GCA_030522925.1 Trissolcus japonicus
TCAAATCTTTACATTGATGCCTATCATACATTATTTAGCGGCACGGGGATACATTTTTTGAACGAAGGAAATGTAATTTCTACAGAGGAATTTCCTAACAGATATTGTTTATACGCTTTTGACGTAACCCCCGATCTTTCTGCGAATTCTTCAAGTCATTGGAATCTCATCCGACACGGCAGTGTTCGCATTGAAGTACGGTTCGCCACAGCTCTGTAACATTCTGTCAATTGCATCATTTATTCAGAATTTGATAATGTGATAGAAATAGACTCGTTGCGACAAGTTAGCGTGGATTTCGGTAATTGATCTCAGTACACCTGTGAGCTGTTAAAGTAAACGGATGTGCAAAATGGATCTCGTAGTTGATATTCAAGGCTTTCTAAGCGCAGATGGAAATTTTCTTCCGAAAGAAGATGCTGTGGTTTCGGTTGGAAATGAACTTGTTGGACACTGGATTGTCAAACTCACGTGCTATTTTAACGAACTTTCCAAAGAAATCAGACGCCAAAATAATTGGCTGACCATTCATCATCATGGCATTGAGTGGCACGATGAAGAAACTTCATTGCAAATGCTAAACCACCGTTTGAAAACACTAGCTACGTCTTGTGAAAAAAATTATACACGAGGCCAGTATAAATCAGTATATCTACAAAAAATTATAAATCGAGAAATTATCGATCTTGAAAAACAAACTGAATGTCCCTCATTCGCTGATATGGAAGACTTATTGTTATAAAACTTATTGTTTCACTTCTACCTACTCATGTCTTCGATCGTAAAAATAAATAGTGGTCAACATTTTAACAATACTACTGTCAGCGATTCAACATTGTTAATAATGAATAAATAGTGGTCAACATTTTAACAATACTACTGTCAGCGATTCAACATTGTTAATAATGAAACTGTTTGGTTAGTGCGTGAAAAATTTGTAAAAAGGAATGGAATAAAAAAAAACTGTGAAATACAATTTATTGTTATTATTATTATTTCCTCTCTCTTATATATATACAAAAATCATTAATTTTTTTTTATTCAAAACAAATAAAAATTCTCTACTCTTGAATCGAAAGCACTGTTAGTCCCTGAGTTATTGCCGAAAGAAAATGTCATTACATTTTTCTGGGGTTTTTGTTTTAATACAGAGTGGTAACAGAGTAGCGTGCATCATTAGTGAATCTTTTCAGTCGAAGTAGTCTAAAATCAAGGTGAAAGGTGTCACCTATTTCGTAAAATAGGACAATTGAAAGTGAAAGGTGTGACCTCGTCAAAAAAGACACCCGCTTCGGATCCCTATAGTCACTACTAGCAAAAATTGATATTAAACATTATATATGTATTAACATTGGTTTTCATCTATATGAAAATATAAAGTTTTAATCATCTTAATGCAATTAAAATAGAAGCACATAAGAAAAGAGCATTCAGAATTTAAATAATCGTGTTATGAAACCATATGAGTTTATATTATTACCTGGCGATTTTTTATCATATTTTGTAACTTGGCTTTTACTTGCGGAAGAGTTCGCTTTGTAATTCACTCACAAAAATGTTCAATTTGTAGTGAATATGCTTATCTATTATAATCGATAATATTACTATCAAAAGTCTTTTTTTTTGGACAAATCATAATCAATTAGATTCGAAATTTTTAAACTATTAAAGCAATTAACTAAAATTTTATTTCAAAAAGTACAATTGCATTCCACGTAAACAAATTATGTTCGAAGGTAACAAATGAAGAACGCTTAATGTTCAGCGGGTATTTGACAGGTCATCTGATTGCTTCGAATTAAAATAATCTTTTTTGATAAAAAAGTGCAATGGACCTAAGGGATATTTTGATCGGTTGGAAAGTGGATGAAACTGCTATTCAAGTTTTGACAAGTATTTGATATATAATTTTTCACAAATAGTTTTTTATGTAATAGATTTAATGTTTACCTTAATTGATCATTACTTTCAATCAATGATTATTTTTTATTGATCAATAGTTTCAATTAATGATTATTTTGATTGATCATTAGTTTCAATCAATTTTTTTATCTATTTTTATACATACTATCATTGTTTTAGACAACGGGATCGACTTTAAAACTTTGATCAAAATGACGCCAAAGGACTATAAAGCGTCTAATTTGAATATTTCAATTGGCAATCAATTGAAAATTTTGAAAAATGTCGAAGAAAAGAGTCTGAATGATTTGGTACTTCAAAAAAATGAGTAATTTTACGTTTTTAACGTATGATTTCTAATATAATATAATAGTCGCGAAATTTAAAAAACAGATGTCAACTAAAATTGTCGTAAGCGACGAATTAGAATTGATTGGTCAAGAGAGTATAGACGATACTCAGGAGATCTTGGAATGTGTAGTAGATAACTCGGTATCAAACGTCGTTCTTAATAATGTAGAACTCACAACAAAAAGGCCTTTTCTCACTTCTGCTGAAGCATCTGCTAAACGCTTTTGTCCTGAGGAATCCCAGTTTAATAATCTTAATGAATTTTCCTCATATCCGGAAATGAAACCTGCATTTCGGTTAAATCAAACAAACTTATCTGCAGAAGTGAGAATTTTTAAGACATTTTAGCTTGCTATAAATGATTTAATACGTACGTTAATTTTTCTATAGGCCGTTAAAATAATTTTGAAGGATTCGGCGGAAGGGCAATGCATACTCGTCGCTTATGAAACCGAAGGAAAATTAGAAGTAAAAGACAGGAAATTGATAGTTTCTTTGATCATCAATAGGTGTGATTTAGAAAATATCAGGTAATTTCCTATATTGAAAACTGCTTATAAATGATTTTTGTACATTGTATCAGTACATTGAAAAATATTATTTTGTAAAATGCAGACAAGTGCAGCCATTCCTGCGTTCGTTATTGAAAGCTTTGTTAGAACTATTCCCCACAGAAGAATCCGTAATTTTTTCGATTCGATTACAAAACTATTTCGAATTACATTTTTAAGTAAACGAATTGAATATAATATATTATATGAATATATTTTCATATAGGACACTTTTTACATTGCCGCTTCCACGCAGGAAAATGATACTGAAAACGCCAAAGGCAGATTGCCAGATAAGTGGCGGAACGTCTTAACTTGTATGCGAACTTCTGGTGTCTTAATAAAAAATCGAAAACAAGTTCCCAATCAGACAGTTGTTCGTATTGCTGGTAAAAATTTGTATTTTCATGTTTTTATTTCTTGATTGAATCATTTTGTTAGTTTAAACATTACATGTTTTTCAGGCCGACGACAATGTCGCGACAAGATTGAAGTGGTTAGAAAAACATCGAGAACCATGGGACCAAGTGCGAGAATATTGGGTGGAAACGCACGATTACAGACGTAACAAAATACTTGTAGCAAAAGATCTCGATATTTTGCAAGAGTGGCCTATTCTAACTGCCCCGATTGCAGTTCAACTTGTAAGAAATGATACATACAAAGTATATCAATTATTTCAACTCATTATAAAATATTCACAATATTAACTATCATTTTATAATCATTCAGATCAACGTTGACTTCGAGCAATTGTATGCCGATAGAAATTTGCATTTTCAAAGAAACTGGGAACAATTTTTTTGCAATTTATATATTGCTAAAAGATCTGGCCTGCGTGATAAAACGGCAGTGAATCTTTCAAAAACTTATGAAAACTTGAAAAACGATGAAAATCTGGATCTCGATGGGTTGCGATTACTAATTCTACTGTTTTTGATTCCGTCAATTGGTCGTGTTAAAGCACCCAGTGGTCCGTTTAGACAAACCGCAGCGGAATCTGCAGAAGGTCTCGTTATTTGGTGCAAGGTGATTGGTTAAAATTTATCGTTTAAAAATGGTTTTAAAAAATTAGATAGTTGTGAAAAAAATTCTCGAAAAATTTTGAAAAAGTTAAAAAAACTTAAGAATTCAAAGTCAATCGTTTTATTGTGTCTTTTCAGACACAAAACGTTTTAATTCCTACGATCGAAAAAAGAACTGAGCGATACCGCAAACTTAAATTGAAATCGCAACCATGTGTCGTTCTTGTCGCAAAAGATATTAGTCGTGTGAAATCATCGTTCATTTCCATCAACAATGTGTTATGGAAAGTAGATACACCTGGCGACGCCCTCGATACAGTTTTTAAAGTTTTCTTCGCGTTCAACTTACAATATCCTATTGATTGCGAACAAGTATGGCTGGTGATTCAGAAGCATGTGTACGATATTCATAATTCAACGGATAAAAAAATGGCTGCTGTGACTGCTTGATTGTGTCTGAATTTTTTTCACTGGTAGTTTCACCATGTTTGTTTGTTTCATATGTCGGAACGTGTATACTGATACAAAAAAATTAATTGTGCATTACAAATATCAGCACGGTTACACTGATACATCTTCTTACACTTGTTGTCAACAGAATCGTTTAAGAATTTTTTCCAACAAATGTTCTTTTGAACAGCATTTACTAAATTATAAACATGGTGAATCATCCCACGAGCTCGAAAAAGATTCAAATAAAAAAAGTTTCATTTTCAATGACACGAGTATCAAGAATCTGTGTAAACCGTCTTTAACGCAACAACCGCTCATGCGGACGTCTAATTGCCGTTTCGATAAATCTTCAAATCGAACCCCTGATGATCACGAAGTCAAAAATGAGACCACGAAAAATAAGAATGATCTTATGATGCAAGCTGTTAGTGAATTTGAAAATGGATCACTCCTATCAAATTTAAATATTGCAGATGTGCAACTCATTGCAATCAATGACGGAAACAAACATACAAAGTATCGTGAATTTGTTTCAAGAAAACTTGACTGGGGGTTTGTTCGAATCACTAAAAAGTTTTATTCTACAGTTTGCTAGATGCGATGATTCCGTTGCTAAAAAAATCGAAGATATGTTCAATACTCTAGTGACAAGTTTTGACAGTATGCAAAGCAAACACATGCGAGAAAAATACTTCAAAAGTACTGATTGCTACATCACCCCGGAGCCTATTTTGATCGGGCACGAACTAAAATTAATGAGAACGAAATCAGGGGAAAAACAATATGATATTGCCGACGCTACTGGTCAATACATTCCAATAGGACGCGGTTTAAAAACATATCTCGAGTTACCGAATAATTTTGTTGCACTAAGAACATTTATGAGCAAATGGGAAAACGAAAGTGGCGTTATAAGTAATTTTTGTCAAGGAACGTTGTGGAAAGACATTAAGTCCCATTTTGCTGATAAATTTGTTGTCCCCCTTTTTATATACTACGATGATTTTGTTGTTGACAACCCTTTAGGTTCACATAAAACAAAAAATTAAATTGGTGGTGTATATTATTACATACCAGCTTTTCCTATAGAAATCACCACACATTTAGAAAATATATTTGTAGCTATGTTTTTTAAGACATCAGATAGAGTCGAGTTTGAAAACGAAGCAGTTTTTACGCGGCTTTTAGATGAGCTTGAAAAATTAGAAAAAGCAGAGATCACTTTGACAATTGGGGACACAAGTTATCAAATTTACTTTTGCGTTAGTCTACTTCTCGGCGATAACTTAGGCCTTCATAGTTTAATGGGGTTTGTCGAAGGTTTCACAGCTAGATTTCCTTGCAGAATGTGTTCGGTAGATAAAACAAAGATTCAACAGCTCACTAAGCAAGACGATAATCTTTTGAGAACGGTTCAAAGTTATCAAAGCGATGTGAAGAAAAATGATGCAAGTGAAACAGGAATAAAAACAGAATGTATTTTTAATCGTTTGATAAGTTTTCACGCTGTAAAAAATAAAACTGTCGATTCAATACATGACATTTTTCTAGGGGTCCTTCGCTATGATTTACCACTTCTTCTCAATTATATAATGAAAAAATATAACATGAGTTTAAATGCAGTAAATGCAAGAATAATTTGTTTTGACTATGGTTTAGACGAGAAAGATAAACCGCCAGCTCTTTCTGAAAACCAGTTAAAACAAAACACCCTAACAATCTATGCATCAGAGATGAAAAATCTTACTAAATATCTTCCGTTGATTTTAGGGGATGAAATTTTGGAGGATGACGATCGGTGGAAATGGTTTTTATTGATGCGCAGAATAATTGATATTCTTCTTTGCCCTAGCTTAGAACTTGGAATGAAAACTATTATGAAAGAACTAATAAGTGCTTATTTGAAGTTAAGAATTGAATTATTTCCAAACGAAACCTTGAAACCGAAACATCATTTCCTCACTCACTATCCTAATAAATTTTATTCCCGAAGTAGGCCCGGTTCCGTAACGTAAGTTGTACGCGGATGAAAGCGAAACATAGAGTTTTTATTGCTTACGCAAGAAACTCTAAAAATAGGATTAATGTCCCTTATTCTCTGGCCCGTAAAAGTCAATTCATGATGGCTTGCCATTTTTTGAATTATAGTAAACTTAAGAAAAGTACAATTGAAGAACCTCGTACGACAGTATCACGCGATGATTTAAATAATTACTTTCAATATCAAAGTGTGATACCTATACCGCTATCGAATATTGTTACAGTCCTTAAATGGTTGCACATAAACAATTATAATTATAAGCCACATTTATTTGTTGATATCGGTTCAGATGGCATTTTTCCTACGTTTGGTCAAATCCATTATATTTTGGTTGAAGAAAAGTTGAAATTACTTTTTTGTGATTAAACGATGGAAAACTATTGGTTTTATTTCACATATACATAGTTATAATATAGAACCAAGCCATACTTGGATAGCATTGCGACCTAGCCAATTGTCTTCATATGGCCCTATATCATCGCATAAATATTCCAAAAATGGACTTGTTTACATTCTGTACTATAATTAATAGCTTTAAATTTGGTACGTCTTACATAATGTAATAAATACAATTGTTGGGAAACTATTCAGCATTATATTTCTTCTCTACTTTATTTTTACTTTGAAATAAAAAAGTTTTTACTTTTTAAAACTATAAGAGTTTTAAATTACAAAAATATTGATAATTGAGTGCATATAATTATAACTGTTGTCTACGACGTGCTGAGCGGCGAGACCTTTGCGAATGTCAAGCGATGGTTCCACCAGATAGAGCACAATTGTGATTGTAGTTTTTTAATTACTCATACTAGATCATATATTTGAACGATTCATTGTTTCCAAGATTGTTGCTGAAATATTTGGATAATATTTTTTAACTCAGAAGTGAGTTCATTCTGAGGTGAATGAATGGCAAGTATGAATTAAATCTGTTGCTTAATTAAAGTTATTGCTCATAATATTAACAAAAATTGCTAATCCATCTATTTTACTATTAATTTTTTCTTTTAATTACGAAAATCAAAAAAAGATTCATGTGTATAAAATAATGTTTATTATCATGTGATTAACTACTATTACGTGGTTGTCAGATAGTTGTAATTACATTATTAATCATAATTATGTGTTTCACTCATGTGTGTATTTCATGCAAAATTCACACATTTAATTAAATCTATACTTAAATGAATTAAACTTAAAATATTTGTTAAAAACACTTACCATTTTATTTTGTCGAAATAACAACCTAAAATAAAAAATCATAACCAAAATACCAAGTTGGAACTGTCAGTTGGCAATGCTTGCATTTGAAATTATCCAAAAACAAAGAAATTATCCAACATATTCATTCTATCAATTCATTAATTGCATTGGCACAAGATTATACGTGTGAAAATTAATTTTGCATTGTGCCAATGAAAATGAATTTTGACTGATATACGAAACGATATTTGCATTGAACCAATGCAAATAGTTTTGATTCCAATATTCATTTTTGTGAGTGTTGCGTTATGTGATTGTATGACCGCCCTAATTTCTAATGCAGTCGGATAAATTTTCTTTCGCAAGTACTCCTGGAATTCTTTTTGCAATATAACAGTTTCCTTCTGTGTCCATCTGTTTCGACTGCCTATATTGGCAAAAAGGGGGCTCCGAATAAAGATACGCGGCACAGCGTTTGTGAAATAATACTTCGCTTTATTCAGCGTGATACAAAAAAATGCCCGACAAGTTTTGCGCGCGTAGAAAAAAGAAAATGCGTTAGAAGTGAAGTTGGTTACAAGTTAAAAGGTATGATAAAACATAGTAGAGCCATCTGGCGGAAAGTAAAAAGTGGTAAACATTAAAATTATTCCAACAGCCTACAATAAAAAGATTAAATTGAACATTAAACGGTTTTGACTATAAACTGAAAAGTTTTTTTAATTATCGATCTCTATATACCATGGAAACTTACTTTTTTCTTTTGCTTTCTCTATCCTTGTTTTGTATACTCGAGTTATCTTGTCATCTGGTTCGGACTCACTTTCGGACGTTGAATCAGACTCACTGCCAGAATCAGATTCACGATCAATGTTCCGAGTTTTGGTTTCTGTAGAATCAGCTTGCTTGTTTCGTTCGAATGGGATACTGTCTTCATGTACATGACCAGATGGTCCTGGATTTTCCTCAGTAGCATCATAGTCTAAAACAGCTTTCTGTAAGAGTACTGGCATGTTGATAGCAACTTTATCCTTCCCAGTTATGAGTCGAAAAAATCTTTCGTGGATGTCGCTTGTGGCCCATGAATTTGGAGAGTATCTCCTTCTCCGCATCAGTTTGACAGAACTCGCTGCACTTAGTTGCAAGATGTTTCCTCAGTAAAGTTCCTGTTATTTTCTCAAGGCTCTCAACTCCACTGCTCGATGCGTATGTCTTCAATAGTCTGCAAGCGTCCATGAATTTTTGATTGTCTTGTGGATGTCTGATTCCGAAAACGTATTTATTTTTCGTCGCCACGCCAGCTTTTTCGCGATACTTCAAAATCAGTCTGAAGTAATCGGCTTTCTCTCGTGTTAGAATAACAGGAACATTGCGATTGAGTTTTTCACGGATGTAAAATATCACAAACTTATAATTCGTTGAACTTTCTTCACTGAGAAGGAGTGGCTTGTGATGCTCAAGATCTTTGATCCTGATTTTTTGACTTTCTCCAGCTCTTCTTCGTTTGAAAATTTGCACGGAAACTAGAGTTGCTTCTGCGAGTTCCTTCCAATCTTTTGCACTGAAGTCTTTCTTCAAATTACTATAAGCAATTTTTCTCAATTCTTTTACGTGATTGTATACTCGATCAACATCTTCATCTGTAGGTAAATCGTCAACATTGTGCCTTTCCTTCTCCATCTGCATTTCTTTGATGATCCTATTCACACATTTAAAATATTTGTTTTCAAATACTGTGGAAAGTCGTTCAATTCTTCGTTCAGCTTCTTGATCATCCTTTTGGATAAGCTAGTTTTGTATGTTTGAAGCAGTTCACGCATCATGTTTCCAATCACTCTTGCATTTGTAGAATGTTCGAAAAAAACCTTCGGGATTGTACCCACTGATAACCTTAGCGGCTTTGCTAAAGATATCATAATGTGTAGGATCGATCACTGACGCTAAGTCGGTTATTGCGTTTCCTTCTTTTTTGTCCTTCTTTCTTTCGTTCTAGTCTTGATTTTTCACTTCTAACAATAACTTTGCCATTATTGTAAGTCTACTTCTTATCATAGCGCTCTGCTTTACCGGGTACCTTTCACAAATCGTTCCCGAAAAGCATTATCAACTCGTCATGAGTAGCTGTCAACGTAACTTTGTCGTTCTTCATTGGGGCAACTGCTGCCTTTAATTCGTCGTTAGCACATGGATGCAATCGTCCTTCAATTCGCACTCCATCTACCACGAACTCTTTGACTCTTTGATTCTTGAGTTCGCACTTGTGATTTCGAATATTGTTTCTCATATATGTACCCTTACATAACTTACAAGTGATCCGATCAGCAGGATTAATGTTCTTTGAAGATCTTTGTTCAGGAATCATAATGTTGTTGTTCGCTTCCAAATCGACGTTGTTCTTGTAGTTCCCTTTTTTTCGTAACAAACTCAGAGCGTTTTTGCGATCAACACATTCTTTATCCATGCTTTTAATTAGTTTAATTTCTTCCAGATTTCTGTGTACCGAAAGAATGTGACGTGCAATCTGACCCGAATACCATTTGCCGCAATATACGCAGACATATATCTTCTTTCCATCCTTGGACTGCATTTGCATTGAAGTGATATGTTTTCCAAATTGTATCGCGTCCAACTTGTTGTCACTGGTTACAAGAGATTTTTCTGGTGCTTCTTTTTTATCAATTGATTCGCGCTTAATTGTAGATGGAACGAAAGTACTATCCTGAGGGTCTGCAGTTGTAGAGCTCTCTGAATTGGTCTTTGTCGTCATTATTGTTATTTCTTCTTTGGACTGCATTTCTATTGTAGCAATAAGGTGCCCTAATTTTATCGCATTCAACTTGTTACCGGTTTCAAGGGATTTCTCTCTCGTCGATTCTTCTTTCTCATCGATTGAACTGCGGGTTACTGTTGCTAGAGCACAATTTCTATCATGAGGGTCTGAAGCTACAGCGATCTCTGAATTTGTTGTCGTTATTCTTGTGTGTGCAATGAGGCTTAATGAATTATCAATTCCTTCTGGATATATGATTTGCGCATCCTGTACTCGCTCAGATGGTGACCTTGATGGTGAGGAAATACTGTCGAACCAATTTTTGGAGGACGATGGACTTATTTGAACAGTTGGTGTCAACAATAAATTCTTCGGAATTTCACTGAATTACTGATCATCATCCTTTTTGTAATTCTCCTCCATAGTCTGATCATTATCCTTCTTAATATTCTTCAAATTGCTAAATGCACTCAAGGTAACATCTTCCGGATTTATGAATTTTGATAACATCGAATCATCAATCTCCAAATTGATGTCCACAAGATCTTATGCCTGATCTGAAAATAAGGTAAACATTAAAAATTGAATTCATTCAAATGTAGGCTGGAGAGATACAGAATTGAACACAAAATCACGCATGCTCCGATAATACATATTCATATTCATACATAAAAATATTAAAAGAACTTATTTTTTAAATCATACAAAGTTTATCAGAAAGACATACAGACGACGCAAAGTTGGACAAACACAAAACGGCGACAGTGCTATTAAAGCAGACGAAACCATAAACCAGGAATAGCAACGGCTGGATCAGTTACACCAGAAGTGACTGTAAAATAACAATGACAAAATTGGATCTTACTGTTAACACTCACCATGAAAATATACTTACCATGATTCGCAATTTTTCCAACAACATGGTTCTCTACAGAAACTGGTATTATTTCTTTTTTGGTTCCATTTATTTCATCAAACTCACGCCTTCTTTGCTCAAAATCGCCTTTCTTGTTTAAATCAAAGCTTTTAAAACTATCAGTATTTACTCCTGACAAATCACAATTTTTGACAGCTCTCGATTTAACGGTATTGACTTCTTTCGAATGCACTTTTGAAACAAGTGCATTTTCGTTTGAAGGAGCTAGAAAATTAAAATAACAATTTATTTATTTAGTGACAATTATTATAAAAAAATTAGTCATCTATGATATTATAATTTAATCGTTCAATATTTTCATAATCTTATGTAAAAACTGATTTTTTAATTTTTTTTATTTCGATTTTTTAATTTCTCAACACAAGGAGGATGATGATGTAAAAGAGAATATTCAAATTTCGACATTTAAATTTAACTGTGTTATAAAACTAAACATTTTGAGTTGATGAAAAGTACACAATAGATTTGATATGGTGTTACATACTGCGTATTTTACCCCTAAAAATTCAATTTTTTTTAAGTTAAATCGATGGAGAAAGAGTTATATAATCCAAACATTTAACAAGTTCAGATAGTCATTCGGAAAGGGCTACCATATGTTCGGATAGCCCTTCGCATACTTCTTTTTATGTTCTCCTGATACATTTCCTTTTGAATTACTTCTGAATTTTGATACACTCGGCACAACAATTAGCGGGCACCCCTAAAAAATGAAATTTTTCAAACCTCCATAACTTTGATAATTCGCATAGAAAATAGCTTTATTTTTTT
>JAPYZS010002005.1:0-15130 GCA_030522925.1 Trissolcus japonicus
TCGAAAGTACGAGGCGCAGTGCCGAGGCTCTGTACGACATCCTGGTTACTGAGGAAGATAACACAGTACAAAATGGTCTCTTATGGTGGTGCACGTACGACGCTCAGTGTTTTTGTGCGGTAAGCTGAAGAAGAGTTTTCGGAGGGCCAAACAGCACAAGATCAAAGACTAGCAGAGGTGCAGTGTGAGTGCGTCAGGGTCGAGACTTTGGTGGAAGAAATGGAAACAGTTGTTCCTTGGTTATGGGAAGACTTGTCAGACAGTGACATCTTTGAAAAGGCTCACTACACATACCACCTCGAGAAAGAGGCTATTCAGCGTTTTTTAAACTGAAAAACGAATTTTGCTACCTAACTTTGAAACGTTCAAAAATCATTGACTAATCTATCATTGAATCATTTGTAATAAGTCGTCCGAATAAATTTTTGTTCTTGCAAATTGTGTTATGCGTCTCATTTATACTCTGTTCTTATATGTCTTAATATTAAAAATAGGTTCTTTTTTTATTCTCAAGTTTTCCGCCGGAACATTGCGTTCGTTTCGTCGTTTTTGTTCCTGCTTACACACTCATCAAATTCTTTGATGAGTCATCGTTCTTTTCTGTGACGACTATGAAACAATTATGATACATCATACCTCATATCGTTTTTAAGGTTATGTATCATAGTCGTTATGATACTACTCGTCTGCTATCCAGGATCTTGGGCTGCCTGACAGTTGTTTAGGTTCAGTTAAAGAACCTCAGATAAGGAACCTCATTCCTTTCGATAGTTTGCATCACAGAACGCCTGCTGGTACGCAAGACAAGCGTAGCTGCCAGTGTGTTGGTTTCCATTCTTCTCACACAGCAGAAATTTAGTGTCGTTTGCCTTGGAGTCTCTACCATGATGTAAGGTGTCTTCGCACTTGAAGCACATCTTTGAACGGTCTGGACCCTTGCACCAAGGTGGCCAAACCCGAGGCATTGATAGCATCTCATGACCGTGTCTTTCTCTCTGGCTCTGCAAACAACCTAGCCTACTCTGAATCTGCCTTCATTCAGGATTGTTCTCGTCAGTTTGCTTGGCAGTACTAGGACTGCTGTCTGGGTACCTCCATAAGCTCGTCGAAGGGATTCCACCACACATGTCTCAATCTCATCTGCTCCTTCTATCTAAGAGCGGAGAGCCTGGCAGATCTGTTCGGCTGTCGTCAATTCGTCCAGATCCCTTAATTCGATGGCCTTTGTGTCCATACGGCTGGTGACCTCAGCTTTGTCTTGACCGCTAATAGTAGCTCACCTTTCTTGTCATGAGCTTTCCTATCCAAGACCACTACTAAACCTCCTGTTTCGGTTTTTCGTATCTTTGTTACTTTCTTCCCCACCTTTTCCGTGTCAGGGTCACTTAGGGACTCAGGGACTTCAGGATGTCTGCGTAAGATTGCCCTTCCTTTGCTTTCACAACGAGTGTGTCTGGTCAAGGTGGTCTGGATAGCTTGCGCACCTCCTTCTTGGGCATCTTCTCCGTGTCTTCGTCGTTGTAGGCTGCTTCTCAGCTACTCTAAAAAAAAGGGGTGTGTGCTCCTCGCTTTGTTTCGCCAGTTTTTTTTGTCGTCTTGGTTTTTTCACCATCCTTATATTATCGGTTTACTCCAATACCGGAGAGCTTTCCAGCATTCTCTTCTTCCGTGAGGAGTCTTTTTGTTGTGTTCCAGGCTTCAAGGACTCCGCGTACGTATGTCGTGATGTCTCCGCGTACGCATGCAGATATCCGATGATCTTTTCCATAGCTGGGAGCCTTGGTAAGCATTTGTCGCACGTCCCAAATGGATGGTTTTGCGAGCACAAAGGTGCTGATGACCTTCGCCATTTGCACTTCCCTGGCGATGGTTTTTCTCGACATCACGTCGGCATTCAGTTCTCGCAGTAGTTTCGCCAGGGCGAAAAGTGCTTCGGTACTTCTTATAATTTCTCTGCTTGGGGCAGAATCGTCTGCTTCTATGGTTACCGCACCATGATGCTTTGGAAGTTTGTATTCTTGTAGTTTGAAAAATTGAGCTAACATCCAGAAAGTTACCAGCGCTTCGTACGTAAGGGGGCGGGCCGAAATAGTTGGGAGCGGGTATATCCTCGGTCTAGCCTTGACCTACCCTAGTTCCCTGAGGCCCAAGAGATCCCAAACTTGGCTTTACCAGTCCCGGAATACACGGACAGACTGGAACTCGCCCGGGGCAACACGGAGTCCGATCTTCGTGTCAAATGCGCACTTCCTGATCAAGGCCCGAAGGGGCTGGCCACTCGTCGTACGCCGCAGTGTCATATCGGCAGTGCAAGAACACATCAGCCTCGCAAACCATCAACGAGGCACTTTCATTGAACTGCGACGCACACCGATCCGGGTTTTATTTTGGACTTTAACCATGTCCTAGCCTTTGAGAAACCAATCCCTCCCTGCAAGGCAGCAGTTTTGGTTTTCATCGGGTATTTTATTTCCCTCCTACCCTCTATATCTAGCAAGCATTCCCCTATTCGCCAACCGGAGACGCGTCACGTGTGGGTTACAGACTCCCCTTAGCCGTGAAAACGGCTGTTGTGATATATATACATATTTTTTTTATCACAAGGGTAGGAAAATGCACTTAACGCACCTTATCGGTGGCATATCTCTAATGGGTCCGAGGGCCTGTGGGACTCGGACCCAAGACCTCTACCCACTAAAAACCTAACCCTTGGGTACTTCTTCTGTCCCTTGCGCGGAACTGCCGCTAGGCATTACTTCGCCCGAGGTGGACTGGCTATCTGCCTACATCCCTTGCGTCGAGGTGGTCGTCTCCTCGTCCTCACTTCATGCATCAGCTTTTTCGCATTTGTCGAGCCATATCAGCTACTGACTTCCAGTTTTCCTCGCTCAGTAACATCAGTTTGACAAGGTTTTCTGATGTCGCTCTGGTTTGAAGCTTTGCTGTTAGCTCTTCTCTTGCAGCGGCGAAACATGAGCAATCAGAATAAATGTGCTCAGGTGTCTCTTCAGCCAGGCCACAGGGTAGACAAGATGGTGAGGTGTCTAGCCCAAAACGGTGCAGGTACGACCTGAAGCAGCCGTGACCTGTCAGGAACTATGTGAGGCAAAAGTTGACCTTTCCATGATCACTTTTGCTCCACGCCTTGATGTTTGAGATAAGGCGGTGTGTCCACCTTCCATCCAAGGATGCGTCTTATCTGCGCAGCCACAAATCCATGGTCTTCGTTTTTTCTTCTTGCACCACTGACGGTCCTGCTCCGGTAGAACTTTTTTAGAAGGTCAATTGGCGTCATATCAGCTAGCACGCATGCAGCCTCACCAAACACTGTGCGGTAAGCACAAATGACGCGTAGTGCAGGTAGACCTTAGACATCGTGCGGGCGTGCGTTGCGATGTCCATAGCCGACGACCAAACAGGTGCGGCATAGAGCATAATGGAGGCGGCTACTATGGATAGCAGACGTCTTCGACTTTGCTTTGGCCCTCCTGTGTTAGGCATGATGATCGACAGAGCGTTAATGACCTTTGATGCTCTTTGGCTGACGATTCGAAGGTGTTCGTCGAATCGTAGCTTGTCATCGATCTGGACCCCTAGGTATCTCAGTGATCGCTGGGACGTGATGTTGCAGTCTCTAACGGCCAGAGTGCTGTTTTCCCTGACCTTTCTCCTTGTCACTAGGACTGCCTCCGTCTTGTGGTCCACAAGCTGCAGACCAACTGAAGAGAGCCACTGGCGGACGCCGGCAATGGCTCTGTTCGCTGTACATGTCACCTCCGGCAGGAACTTTCCGACGACGACCACAGCAACGTCGTCAGCGAACCCTACCGTCGCAGAGCCTTCGGACATTGGCAGCCTCAGCACAGCATCGTACATGATGTTCCACAGCAGTGGGCCGAGGACTGAGCCCTGTTGAACACCGCCCGTCACACTGTACAATCTCGTTCCCACCTCCGAGTCGTATACAAGGACTCGGTTTGAGAAGTAGCTGGTGATGATCTTTAGAAGGTAGGTCGGCACTTCCATTCTTCGCAGTGCGGCCAGGATGCAGTTCTATCTGGCGTAGTTAAATGCATTCCTCTTGTCCAGCTTCTTCCGGCTATCGCCTCACGAGCGATACCAATAACCTTGTCCACGGCGTCGATCGTGTATCTAGTTTTGCGGAATCCAAACTGGTTGTTGGAGAGACCCCGGTTTTTCTCACTGAAGACCTGTAGTCTGTTGCAGACGATTTTTTCGAGCACTTTGCCGCCTGTGTCCAGCAGGCAGATTGGGCGATGTTGCCCTTTGGCAGGAGAACTATGTGTTTGTGCTTCCAGCATTCCGGGAATTTTTCATCTTCGAGGCAGTGCGTTGTAGACATTCAGAAACACATCTAGTTTTAGCCTCATGTCAGCTTTGAGGGCCACGTTTGGAGTCCCATTTGGGCCTGTAGCTTTGTTGTCGCCGATCTTCCGGGCGGCCTCCATCAGTTCTCCTCTCGATATTGGTGGAGCGAGGTCTTCGAATTGCCCAATTGAGAATGTGGTTTCCAGTTGTTGCGAAAACAGGGCTCTTTTCTTGTCCAAGAGTTCTGGACAAGATGGAGCCGTCGAGCCCTGGTTTCTCAGCTTGGCCATGACTGTCTTGTAAGGTCTTCCCCAGGGATCCTGGTTGACCTCCTAGCAGAGTTCTCTCCATCCGCGCCTTTCGCTAGCTTTGATGGCTTTGCCAAAGGTTTGTCTGGCTTCTGCGTATCGCGCCCTGAGTGCAGCGAAGTTCGGGTGGCCCCAGACCAAATTCGGGCGACGGCAGCCCGAATTTGGTCTGTGATTTTACTCGCGATCTCCGTCACATATTTGCCAAGTTTAAGACCAAACGAAGGAAGAAATTCACTAATTCTACTAGGATCGCGTTTGCTTGAATGGCACGCGACCATTACTACTGGAAACTGCCCACATATAACACGGTCAAAATGATAATTAACTATTCCAGACAAAGATTCGGGGATAATACAGACGTCGCATCTTTTCTAAACGAATTAAAGAACGAATGGATGACTGCGAACGACTTAGTATCGACATTTAGCGCAAGATTAGAAGCCGCGGTCACACAAGCTGTTAACCATGTCGAAAATAACGATCGCATCGGGTTAGCCGAGGCCGACGCATATGAAATATTAATCGAAGCGACCGCCTTTCGTCATTTTCTCGATTCGCTTAGATAGAAATTCGAACAAAAATCGCACAGCCAAAAAAACACACTCCTTCTGACAGCTCCGCCAAAAACATCGCAAAATTATACGCCTCGTTCAATTCAATCAAACAACAGATTAAATTGTGTAGTGCACGGGCCGTGCGGCCACACCACCGATCAGTGCCGCGACGTCACAGCTCTCGCAAATCGATCAAATGCTCCTCGGAGAGATTTTTTGCGAACCAGCAACCCGCGACAGGCTCAAAATTCTAATTTTCAACAACCTCGCAGAAACGATCAAAACAATTACCAAAACGAGTCGAATTCAAACAGACATGACGGACAAAATAATTTCGCAAACAATGGTCGCAATTACAACTATGATTATAATCAGAATAACCGCGGTGCGAACAATGCTAACCGACAGTCTAGCTTCTGACGGGAGGAAAATGCGTAAATTAACACGCGATACTACAACAACGGTTACCAAAATCAAGGCAACAATCAAAATTATAGTCGACCGTACAATCAATCTTATCACGCCAATTGCCAAAACGGGTTTGATGCGCCACTGCCGACATCAAATAGCGAACCCCAAGCGTCCATGCTCAATACTCCGTACATGCAAGGGGCCCGCGCCCGTGGACTAGTCAGATCTATTGACACGATTCCAAAAAACAAGAACGCGGCCCGGACCGCATCCGGGCCGGTACTGTCCCTGAGCGAAGTTTATTTGCGCGCGTAATGCTAGGCCCTTCCGGGATTTCAAAATCGCCCGAAGAGGACCCGAACAGGAAACGCAAAAATATAAACACGCGATGAACCCTTGATTACCGCGAATAAGATAAGATAAATATTGCCGACAATATTAGAATTGTGAAACTTCCGTTATTAAGTGATGCCATTACAGTTAAATATTTTGTAACTTGCGATGCTGACTTGTCTACCCCCACATTAACGCAACTAGCCGCCGCCGGTCTAATACGCGAAACCTCCCTCCGAGAAAATAAATTAAAAATTGGGAACATCGTCACAACACAAAACGGAAATGTCACTCTTTTTGGGATTGCAATTAAAAATAAACTTAGGGAAAATTACGAGGGTAGCAACGCGAGAAAGGTTCTTCTACAACTCAAAGAAATTTTGCAACAACACAACGTCACATTAGCACAAGTAGGACTAGACCGCGAAATATTAAATGACGCGCAATGGATCGGAATAATCAAAGAAATGCGGATAATCTTCCACGACGCACCAATATTCTCTCCTCCACGATCAATTTGCCCCAAAAATTCCTAAAAGACCTCGCGGATCAACGACTGCAACAAGCAGCGATGACGCGCGACCACGCCGTAAAATGCCGCGCCCAAGTTCGGAGTTGAGCGCCGAAAACGAAAACGTCACAGATACTGATCAAAACACTCCAAAATCACCCCCAGATATAAATTCTTCATCCGGACTTTTTCCAGAAGTAATTATTCGCGAATCACGATAGCTCTAGTGACACAAACCAACCAGCATCCTTCGACAGACCAAACCCAGAATTTTCTCCACCTAACAAAACTTTAAATCTATCACCAGATTACCACAGATTCAATTATGACGACATCCCTCACTCAGACGAGATGCATGACACTCGTAACAGCACCGATACCAACAAACAAGATCCAATTGACCTCCCGTCCTTGCCTCCTACCGACCCAGAAGAATTATCTGACCCACAACGCATTTCCAGTGAACCCGACGATCCAGTCGAACCTATCCACATCAATGAATTTCAAAACATTGAAACCTTCTCAGATAACATCCTACTTGAACCTGGTCACATTGCATACCTCATGACCGGTGACTGCGACTGTGACAGTGGAACCCTACGAGTTCTCGCAGAAAAATCCTTCATAGTAAAACACGAACCAACAAACCAAAAACCGACACCTGCCAACGTTGTTGTCACCAAGTGAGGCAAAACAAATTTTTTCGGAATAGTTATCAAAAGAAAATTAAACGCGCTTTTTGATCCGAATGATTTAATCGAAGTTTTAAAGGTTCTCAAGGTTCTTTTCAAAAAGTACACAATACAAGAAGACGGCGACAGAGTCCCCGTCGACGATGAAATTTTAACGAAAGAACAATGATTACATTCAAACGCGGAATCAATTCGAACTTTTGCGACACTCACTGCTATTTTGTATTTTGTAACGGAAGAATTATCATTTCGCCCCTCGACATGCGACCCGACATAATGGACGAGCATATTCTAGTATGGCCGCCGGACACCGAGGTATCAAATGAACCTATGGTCATCACCGACACTTGCTCAGATTGTTGGAAAAAAGTCTCCCTTAACGTCTACGGACCTTTTCGAGGTTTTAACAACATGAACGACTACAAATACCTCCTAACGATACAGGACGGACTTTCAAAATTTTCACTCGATATACCATTGGTAGAAGCCACCGCCGAAGAAATAGTTAAAGCGTTCGCACACAACTTCATTTGTATTTTCTCTTGCCCAAAAGAGATTCTTACTGACCGGGGCAGATCCTTCATCAGCGATCTAAACAGACAATTCGCAGAACTATTTAAGATCAAACATTACATTTGTAGTCCCTACCATTCCGAATCAAACGGAGCCCTTGAGCGCGAAAAGGTCAGAATTCCCTGAGCAACGAAATGCGATTAGAAATTTGTATAAACAGATAACAATAATTAATCATAAAAAATTTTAAATTCTTAACAAAAAATTCAACAATAATGCCGCGAAACGAAGAGAGAGAAAAAAAAGAGATGCGCACAACGCTGACGCACATCCAACGCACGCGCACAAATCTTCAAGTTGAATCTTCAAATGCCGACCTGCAAACAGAACTCAGTATTAATCATAAGAAAACAAAAACCATTATGTTAATTAGAATAATTATAATGTATAATATAGTTGCAATAAGTTAATTATAAAAGATACAAATAATTTCGAAGAAGCTGAGTAACTGCAAATCCTATCCTTCCACGTATACCATATACCTTCTAACTTACGCTCACACATCGCATACCGCTCTTTTCTCTCTCTAACTAACGTGCAGGTTACCACGCCAGCATTGCACGAGCGCGCTACACCTGAGCGAGGTGCGCGCGGCGCCACACACTTGCTATCTCTCTCTTACACATACGCGCTCCAACGCACGCTCGAACTGCGCGCGCCGACATACCTCTCTTTCTAGCTAACGCGCATAAACGCGCGCTAGCAGAACCTACGTTATACGGCGCAATCCAAAAACATCTTCCAACCTACCTAACTCTTACCCAACCTTACTTACCACTCCTATCATGCGAAAGCTAAAAACATCAGACCCGAAACAAGCCACACCGCAACCTGAAAACATTATCAAACCTAACATAACCCTTACCTACAAACCCTAACCTACGTCCTAATTCAAAAACATCTTCCGCAACCGAACCTAACCCTGACGATCGCCATCCTGGAAACATTCAACCTGAAAACATCAGCCAAAACCTACCCTTCAGTTAAATGCCAAAATAGCACAAACACCGCAACAAACAAAAAAAACAAAAAAAACTCAAACCTTTCGAAATCCTACCAAACGTACCTTTCGGACAATACCCACGACACCGTCGCAATCCTCCAGCACACGTAAATCATAACAAATACACAAAAGAGGGAAATTATAGTAAGGTTAGGGTAAAGAATCCAGAAACAAAACATACACTTCAATCATATTTATTATGTCAAAAAAGGGGTAAGGGAAAGACGCATACAACACGAATCATCACAATCTAGAGCGCGTCACACCGATGGCCCATGCCCGCGAACAGGTTACAGTTAGGACAACGGATGTCCCTCCGTGACCCACGACCACTCGCCTCGATCATATCATGCTCCCGCAAGGGGCAGCCACGCTCCTCGTGCCCCTGCTGGAAGCAATAAAAACATCTCCTCAACGACTAAGGACAAAGGACAAACGGACGAATTATTAGGCCACATGAGATCGAATCTGAATAAAGTCATAAATGAACTCGTCTGAAAACTTTTCAAAACAAATTCAAAAGATCAAGACTTCTCGGACATAAATCATGAACGAACACCCTATTCCATATAAAATTTTTAACTTTACCAAATAAATTACATTCTATCAATTTCATCCAGTCAAAACAATAATTTTAACAATAAATTCAAACAACAAATCGAACAACCTTTTAAGTTGTCCTTTTTCCACGTTTTTGTAAATCAACCCAATATGATTATAATCAATAAAAAAAAATATTTATAAGGCAATCACGACCATACTTTAATGATAACAATTTATTGAATAATAAAATTGTAAAACGATTACGTCATAAATTAAATTATGAAAGTTCAAAAAATATGTCGCGTACTTTCAATTATTTAAAAAAATATATATAAATAAAAAATTCAATAAAATATCGGCGCTTGCTTGTAGGAAACATAGGCCCTCAATAAGAACTATCATTTTTTAACAAAAATAAATAAAATCTAAATAACCGACATTTAAATCCCCTGAAAAAAATTAAATGCGTTTTTTTTGTCACCCGTGATATAGCTAGGCAAACGAATACGGACACCCGGTATACGAGCGTTCGAACTTCGTTGCTGAGCAAGAAACGCTCACGCGCGCTCACCGATCGGGCCTCTTCGCGATCGGCTCGGCTCGCTCCGCTGCGAGCGTCACTTGCTGCTGCCGAAACTTGCAATCGCACCACAAACAGACATCGCCGCGCCATCTCGCGTTCGCAGTTCGGTACTACATTACCGAACCCAACCAAACCCTCTAGCAAATGGAAACTCAACTACAAAAATACATCATCCTTTTTATAAATTAATGTTCAAGCTACTTGAGGGTTTTAAATAAATAAACCTTAATGGAATTAACACTCAAACCGTTAACGCTCGAGTTTTTGATAAATAAACTCTGACGAAACATGATTAATGCTAGTATAGTTAATGTGCTGTAGTTAAAAAATGAGATTTTCACCAAGTTTTAACTTTTAATCCAATTGCCACACGATTGGCTGGCATTTAAAAGGGAACACTATTTTAAACATTTTGGTTACAAACTCTGAAAAAAAAGGGGGCATTTTATAAGTTCCGACAAGTTGTATCGAAATATTAGACTCTAATACTAGAATAACGTTAGGTGCAATTAATACAGCACTCTATCTCTCTCTCCGCGAATAATACATTTTTATTTTTTCGCCTTTCAAATTTAGACAATATTCTAGCAACCTGAAGAAAATATCCTTTTGTCGCCGAGGGGAAATGAGTGTTTTACCACACATATCGAAAGAAAAATATATTTTAAAAATCGCGCTACCGGAGCAACTACGCGAAACAAACATTTTCTTGTACTAGGTCCTAGGTCATTATGTCACAGGTAGCCGGAAAATTCTACTGCATCCGCCTTCAGGCTCGAGGAGTGATTTTGTGCGATGAAACATTCGCATTCTTCTGCCTAGGCAACGACTGCCGGTCCATAGGAACGATCTACACCGGCTATCACGCGTATCATTCTGCAGACGACCTTCTTAGATTGATCTGCGACGTCTGTCTTACGATGGACTTCACTGTACGATCTATATTAGATTGCGAATCTTGCGCACTTTATTATCTTTCGCGAAGAGCCACACCTAGGAGACTCGAACCGGTCATATTAGCGAAAGAAAAAGATATAGAAAATTTATACGCTCCGGAGACCGATAGCGAATCGAAAACCGAGAAATAACATAGCGCGCATCACTGAATTAATTTTACTTATTCTAATCTTCTGTCCGCTTTGGATACATGCACTCTATGGGTTCGATTGTTCTGCCCCAAGAGCAGAAATGACCCAAATATCCTTCAACGAAATAGGGAAGTGCGACATCGCGACCCAACAAATAATCTCGACAAAAACAAATTTGCAGTTGCTGCAATTAACTTCATACACTACTACGCATGTACACTATTGCTATTTACAAATAACCAGGCTGGTTACACACTGCGGGTACTGGGAATACAAATCGGCAGTCGAAGGTGGCCTGGCCACATACCTAAAAGACCTCAGTAGAGATGAATGCCTCTGGATGCACGAATCGAGACGTGCAAACATTTATTCAAATATCGTCGACAATGTAAAACCAAATGCAACCACGCGGTTTCACCTAACATTAGGTGGTATTCTAAATTCAGACGGAGACTGCACGGGGGTGTATTATGCTGATCAGTACAGATCATGGTCTAACGCCGTTGTCCAAACTGACGAACTAATCACCTTAGCAGACTACGACGTCTCAGTAAAATTAGAAGAGGAAACCCTCATTACCTCTTGTGGAGTACATTGTCCGTTCAATAAAGGAAAATGTTTCGATCATAATAGCGGCACTCTCTACTTGGATTTCTTTTACACCGACCCATTCGAGTTAGAAACACACACAAAACACGATCGAAACCAAAGACACAGAGCGGCGTAACGAAACCCCCTTACACGCAATAGAACGTACCCGGAATTACCTCCGCGCTCGAAACCAAAGACATGAAAGGCTCTTGCATGTATCACCGCGTATATAATAATCAATCAAGCGGAACAGAAGCGACTAACAATAGTCATAAGTTCAGAAGAACAATTTCCTCTGGGACCATTGCAATCATTACTAACAATATTTTACAATAATAACGTCTCGCTAACCAAGCAACCCTAGTCGAATTTCTTCTCCCCTAGGTTAAGGTCGAAATTAAGAAAGGAACAAGGTACTGCTGTGGTGCAATGTTTTCAGGTGCCACATGAACCTTGCCATTTCGCGCCAAAGACAAATCGATAGACCACTCTGAAACGGCCGTCCCACACTCAGTAGCCATTACCACCCTAAGCACCACATCATGCCAGGCGCCTACACATAATCTCTTACTAACAACAGCATCTACTAACTGGGACAAAACAGGGATCATCGTGGGACGTATGGGACAGCCCGACCTGTGGGCCAATGTTTACGACGTTCCACCTATATATCTATGAATATACTTTGAAATAAACCTAGTACTACAACACGAACACCAAAACTGACACACACACACAAAATGACCTGTAAACTTACTTAACGGAAACTCGCATCGCGAAGGGACTTGCGACTACCATAAGGGGGGACGACTGTTATGCCCCGGCATAACGGTTAATTTTATTTATAACAATATTTAAACAAATAATTTCTAATGCTCATATTTCAAGCCCGAATAAATATCGTGTGTCTTGGATACACGACATTCCGTCTGGATCGCATCCTGTCCAATTGCTGAGCGATCAATTCAGCAATCGAACTCGCGATTTTCCTTAAATTAAGCATTTTAACACCTGCATTTGGTAACGTTTTGTCAACGCTGCGTGTGACCAAACGTACTCACACCAGGTGCTCTAATTGGGCAGAGCACCTCCCAAACAAGCGAAAAACCTCAATCTTAAGTATTGGGGACCAGCCCGTCTTCCGTCAGTTCCGGCCTTATTCGCGTTGTAATTTTAATATCAATTCGGGAGTAATTACTATTGTACTAGAGCAAATAAATAAATAATGAAGAAGTAATATCTAAGTCTAAATTTGTATTTTAATTCCTAAGCCATAACAATATATATATATATATTGTTATGGCTTGGGAAATGAAATACAAATTTCATTTCATTTTTCTCTATGGAGAAAACCATGGAGTTGTGGCAGCGCAGATGGGACGCATTCTTAAATGAAAGGTGGACACACCACCTAATCTCAAACATCAAGGCGTGGAACGGAAGGGACCATGGTGAGGTCGACTTTTGCCTCACGCAGTTCCTGACAGGTCACGGCTGCTTTAGGTCGTACCTGCACCGCTTTTGGCTGGACATCTCACCATCTTGTCCAGCCTGTGGCCCGGCTGAAGAGACACCAGAGCACATCTGTTTCGAGTGCTCACGTTTTATCGTTAGAAGACAAGAGCTTCAAACGAGAGTGACACCAGAAAACCTTGTCAGTCTGATGTTACTGAGCGCGGAAAACTGGAGGTCAGTAGCTAATTTGGCCTCGACAATTATGAAGAAGCTGATGCACGAAGCGAGGACGAGGAGACGACCACCTTGACGCTAGGCAGATAGCCAGTCCACCTCGGGCGAAGTAATGCCTGGCGGCAGTTCCGCGCCAAGGAGAGAAGAAGTACCCAAGGGTTAGGTTTTTAGTGGGTAGGGGTCTTAGGACCGAGTCCCACAGGCCCTCGGAGGTAGTCATTAGAGAAAATATATATCCACATTGAGAGTCTGTAACCTATACGTGGGGCGTCCCCAGGTGGCGGATAGAAGAATGCTGGATAGATTTACACGATAGGAGGGAAATAAAATACCTCTCGCAAGCCAACAGACTAGGGGAAGAAAAACCCCAATAAAAAAAAACCAAAAACTGGTGCCTTGCAGGGAGGGATTGGTTTCTCACAGGCTAGGACATGGTTAAAGTCCAAAATAAAACCCGGATCGGTGTGCGTCGTAGTTTATTGTGAGTGCCTCGATTGTAGTTTTCGAGGCTAATGTGTGCTTGCACTGCCGATATGATACTGCGGCGTATGACAAGTGACCAGCCACTTCGGGCCCTGATTAGGAAGTACGTATTGGACATGGAGATCGGACTCCGTGTTGCCCCGGGTGAGTTCCAGTCCGTCCGTGTATTCCGGGACTGGTAAAGCGAAGGTTGGGCCTCAGGGAACTGAGGTAGGTCAGATATGCCAGACCGAGGGTATACCCAATGCCAGACCGAGGGTATACCCGCTCCCAACTATTTCGGCCCGCCCCCTTACGTACGAAGCGCTGGTAACAATCTGGATGTTGGTTAAATTTTTTGAAAACCTACAAAGTGATGGAACACCACAACCTTCTCAAGAGCCCATAGAAGTGAAGGAACTGACTCTGAGCAGGAAAATGAAAGAAAGGCTGAGGCTCTCATACACCTGGAAAAAGTACTCGAGAACCTAGCCCGGAACGTTAAGTCGAGGAAAAACGTCGACGGAAAAAATGAACAACGTGATGGACACCTTTGAGCTGAGTAAGCCAGCTATTGCTCTGATGAAGAAGACGCTCTTCAAGCCTCCAGGCATAGAGGCAAACAGCAAGACGCCTTCACGACTGATGGAGTCGTATGCAGATACGCTTAAACCTGCAAGCACCCCGCTGATTCCCTCTGGGAAAAAGAGGGCACTGAAAGGTTCTCCCTGTCAGAAGAAAGCAGACAGTCCGAAGGTATTTCCAAAGCCGAGGACACAAAAGACGAAGCTGAATGAGCAGGGGACGCCTTAGCCGGCTCGCAATGCTGCAAACCAGCAGCGAACCCCGAAGCAGCAGGGGAAATAGCCGAGAAGGGAGCGACGAAAACAAGTGAGGTCATCGTGCCCAGACACCTTGTTGGTTAAAATCAAGGAAGGGCAATCATACGCTGACATCCTCCGGACACTCAAAAGCGATCCGGAGATGAAGGAGGTCGGAAATAGTGTCACTAAATTACGAAAAACGGACGCTGGCAGCCTACTGTTGGTATTGGACAGGAAGGCTCATGGAAAAACAGGCGAGCTACGTCTGGCAGTGTGAAGAAAGTTAGAAGATAAGGCGGAGGTCATCAGTCGACTGGATACGACAACCATCGAGCTGAGAGATCTTGACGAACTAGCAACTCATCGCAGGAGCTGAACATAGACGTCGCTATACTCTGTGAGCAGTATCGCGACATCCAGATCTCGAGATCCTGAACAGCAGATAACTCTGGTAGAGCAGCTATCTGGACACGCAAGGGCTTATTTATACAGGAGGTACAACCAACTCAGAGTTAGGGATTCGTATGGATCAATGTGCGTGACATTTATATCTGCAGCGTTTACGCCTCACCAAATGCTACTACCGAAGACTACCAATGTATGCTGGACAAAATTGCTGACGAACTCCGCGGC
>JAPYZS010002006.1:0-10938 GCA_030522925.1 Trissolcus japonicus
AAAAAATGAAATCACAATTACCCCATATCATTTGCAAAGTACGGGATAACTGTGACGCTATAGTATCTGTAATGGGCTATTTTTATGAATATGCCATATATCAGTTTATGTACACCTATGCGACAGAATTTTGAAAGTTATAATAAATTATTACATCAAAATTAATAAATATAGCCTAGCATGGTTTTTGCGATTAATATTTTATAATTTTTAATACAGTATGATATTTCTCATAATTTTCTATGAAACAAATTTGTATGCATGTTTATGATATTATTTAGATAAGGGATTATTGTATTTCTTAAGATCAACCATAAAAAATGTTGGCAATAACAATTATTCGTTAAATCACAATTGCCCACATAGTGTCACAATTTACCTCGGTCTACGGGGTAATTGTGTAAATTTAGGTAGGTTATGAAACTAATTTTTATTTCTTTTCAATTTCCAACATCATCTTTTCATTTAATAGGGTTCTTAAATCGTAACTTATAAAAAACGCAGGTCAAAATATTCTCACTTACAAAAGTTACATCAAGTTGAAAATCAACTTTGCATTTTTGTGTCACACTTACCCCGGTTGACCTTATTATTTAAATTTCAATTTAAGATTATGTCACATATTAGAATTTTCAAGTTAAACTTTAGTTTCCAAGTTCGACTCTAATTTTCTAGCATTATAAAATATTCTTTAAAAATTATAAATTCTTAAAGTTGTTGTAGCAGTCGAATTAGCTTTAAAAATAATTAAAATTCTCATTAAATTAGAGAAGTATTAATTTGAGAAGTTAACTTTACTATCATATTTAAGTGTTTTTATCTTGTATCGTATTTGAAGATTAAAGAAAGCAATTAATTTTTTATTTCTATAACCATCGTCATTTTGCTATAGCAACTTTAATAATCCGTCTATGAATTTTTTGTATTCCTTCTTTAAATTCACGGTACTGTTTAGTTTACTTTTAGCATTTTCATTAATCCTTCCAGCTGAGCCATTAGTTGTCTTCTGGAGTCTTGTAGTGTTGCCAATTGAGTTTCCAGCTCATCCTTTCTCTGTCTAAGAGCTCGCAGTTCGGACATCAAAGCCGGGTTTTCCATACCCGCCGCCTCTATTTCTTGTTGTCTCCTAATTGATTAAACAAGACGGTTCAGTTTTTTTTTCAAAATGTTATACAAATATTACAACTATCACTACCAAACTATATGTCGTGATTAAAAAAAGTGCTGAATGAAGTGTGATCTGAATTATCTTTTCATAGTTTCATTTTAATCAACACTTTTTTTTCAATGTATGTGTGAGTGATGTGTGATAAATAAATAAATTAAATAAAATTAAATTGACAATCAATCTTCTTCATTTTTACAAAACATTTTACAGAATTAAAATGTATGATCTTTGGTCGTTTAAACCTTGTAATTAAAAACGTGTATTAATGTCAAAGAAGAAAACTAAAATACTAATTCGTTTGTATTGATTTTTTGAGTGTGTAATCTGGTGAACTTTTTTTAACAACTCTAAACACGTTTGTTTCTTAAAATCAGTTCAATTCAACAATTCTACTCTCTAATTTGCAAAGCATCGCAACCAAGGGGACACAAAGCGAACAAAACAACGCCTCTCAAAACATGCGTGACTTAAGGAGATGGTTCGATGGGATGACGATGGATTTCTGGTCTGATATATAGGAAATCAAACGACACAGGTATACCTTAACCTTGCAATCTCTCGCATTATTTCTTTGTTCCTCGCTTCCAATTGCGATATCAGCTCGCGTTGAGCCCGCGAGGCGTCCAGAGATGCCAAATTTGCATCAGAAGGCGTCCTACCCTGCTCGAAAACAAATCCCAAAATGTAGTACCAAATTTTTTAATTTCTAGCAATCTCAGCTATTCAATCAATTTAAATTCATTTACTTACTGCTTGATCAACTTGTGACATTCTGGACACGCTTCGCGGCTAAAACAGAAATTTTTTTTTAGTTTAAATCTCGTCAAGATCGAATATTATCTTTATTTGAAAAAAAAAAAATGTTTACCACCGTTCTCGCTTCCTGAGCCAATCTTTGTGCGTATCGTGCGATGAGTTTGTGCTCGTCGTCAAGTCTCGAACTGTCCATACTGAAACAAACGTTAAAAGTTGTTGAACCCTTTGAAAAAAAGTTCCAAAGGGGGCATAACTTTTTCTTACGATCTACAATAACGTTTATGACGTGCATTATGAATTTATCACCATTTTACCTTCTCAAAGTAGAGCGACTGTCCATCGATCCGGCGTCAAATGGAGCCATAAAACCTGAATCCGGGAAACCGTTGTGCGACGGCAACGGCGACGGAGGACTATAAATGTCGATATATCAATATCCAACTGCCACCATAACCAACGATAATTTATATTCGCGGGCAAAAAAGTTTGAGCTTCGCCAGTGTACATTACCTTCTGGTTCTTTTTTTTTTCGCATTCATTCAACGTGAGTAAATAGCAAAGTTTGACAATCAGGATGTATACGTTCAAACAAACAACAGTTTGGACAATGTTGAGATCAGTCGTTAGACGAACTGTTGTAAAAAAGAAACTTACACTATGTGTGACAAATCCAAGGTCTTCTCGGGCTGCTCCGGGAACCGTGGCAGACTGTTCTTTCCTTTCTCGGGCACGCAGCGGAAACTTTTTCTCAAAGAGTGGCCAATTTGCTTGCTCGGGGACTTCTAAAAAATAATCACAGTTCGTCAAATTTATTGGCAAATTTATCATTTGGGTTACAAAAAAAGATGATAAATTTTTGTCTATTCTTACAAAACTGCTGTACTCTCGAGTCTCGTGATTATTGTTGTGCGTCCCAGAAACTTTGCCGCGCCAGAAACAGTCTTGACATAATTGGTACGAGTGGCACTTTTGACACCGGTACCTAAATCCTGTGAAATTGTCCCGATGACAGGCGTCGCACATTATCGGATGGGTCACTGCAAGAAAAAAAGATCAGCATTCATTTTTGTACGTTGCAGTTTTCAAATTTCAACTTTCATTTTTGCATCAAATTTTATCTTCAATTTATTCAATGATATTTTGCAGGGTTACGGGAATTCGTGCTGGGGTCAGCATTACCTGACTCTACGGCTGCCATTCTGTGGTATAAGGGAAGCCAAATTAAGCAGTGTGGTCCCGGCTCCGACATAAGCGTATCTAGGAAATCGTTGACCGTAACTTTTGCATTCTGCACACACAAGATTCTCATGAATATTATATTATTAAATAAAACTTATCAAACGTCATCAAACAAAATTTCTTTTTTTTTTTGTTTTAAATTGTTTTTCAAGTTGTAAAAGTTGCAATTTAAGGTTGTTATAGCAAAATGATGATAGTTATAGAAATAGAAAATGAATTATTTTTTATAATCTTCAAATAATAAGCTATTCATTTTTACATAAAAAAACAATCCTTGCCGGTTTCAATTTCGAGAAATTAATTTCCACGGTTTAATAAAAAGTGACACTTTAACATGAACGTTTACGGAGTGGTTTGGTAGTTGACCACTTTACATTTCAAGTTTTTGTGTTAGAATATATAGATTTTTTTAAAAAACAACATGAAAGTTGTAAGATAAAAAGATAAAAAATAAAAAATATATTTTATTTTTAATTTGTCACTACCAACGAAACGTCATGTGTAAGAGTGAGACAGAACGTGAATTACGCGATTTAGACAACTTTCAAAATTTAGATAAATTGTCAATATTCCTTTTTTAAATATTGTTTTAAAAAAGTTCACCGAATTTAATGAAAATTTAAATTATTTTTATAATTAGCTAACTTGACTGATATAACAACTTTAAATTTAAACAATTGATCAAATTGGATATGTCAACCTATTTATTTCATTTATCTTTGAAGACATAAAATCTTGGAAATTTCGTTTATTTTGAGTGGTACCGAAAAAAAAAATAAATAAAACGAAATATTCAAGCACCTTTAATTGTTCTACAAAACCTATTATAAAAATTTCTGATCATTGTAATCTTATGGTGCAATCTTTGAAAAAAAGCTGATCTAAGCTTGAACAAAATGGTCAGATAAAAATCTGATTTTGAATATAGTAAAATGAACTTCTCAAAAAAGTTTACCCAATTTAATGAAAACTTAAACTATTTGTATAATTACATGTTAACTTGATTGCTACAACAACTTTAAATGAATAACCCATTTATGAAATTGCAATGAAATTTTTATCTCAATTGCAATCTATTGTTGCAGGGAAAAAAAATATTATTTAATCTGTTGGCGGTCCACTTGACAAACTGTATTTTTTTCTATTCAATTTAGTACTAGTATATCAAACAGATACATCGCTCACCGCTGGAAATATCGAATTTGCCAAACCGTCCGCGTAACCGAACGAGGGTGATTCGTAAACTGCCGCCGTCAAAGCTAGAACTTCTTTGAGATATTCGTCGAATCTCCAGTGTATCATGTGACCGTTGCTATCCGATATTTGCGAGTATATATCTGCGCACAAAGGACATACATTTCAGTTACTTCTAGTACTTGAGTTTGACGTTCCATTCTCATCTCTCATACTCACATCGAAACTTATCCATGAGTTTTCCTGCGCATAACGTCGCAAGGGCAACTTTCACTGAGAACACTGAAATTTTGTTGTTTTCCCTGGAAAATGAGAAGAAGCGATAGTTAAAATTTTCGATCAACATAATACTGCATCGAGGGTGGAAGGGGGATGTAAGGGGTAAAAGTTGGCATGGTCGAAAGCCAACAGTAACATTGTTGATACAGTTAAATAAACTTGAAAATCAATGAAGAAAGAAGAAAATTGGATGAAATATTTGATAAATGTAAAAGTTTAATTTTATATATTTCTTATGTACAGACAGACAGAATTGATAGTTTCTTTTTCTTCAAATTTTTAATTCAGATTCATCTATTTGCGTTAATTAGTGAAAATTTAGTTGAATTGTTGAACAAATGAATAATTCGCAACCCAGTTGTAGGAATTCAAAAAGACCACGTGGGTACAGTTTAATGAGCAGGAATTTGGCACGAGAGAAAAATGGGTCGACAACGTACCCGGTGGTATAAGCTGCCAAAAGCCAATTCATGAGCAACGCAGTGGTAGCATCGACCTTAGCTTGTTGCGAAACTGGCACTCTCTTATTAAGCGCATGGAACAAGGAAGACAAGAGGGTTTCGAGCCTCGTTACATTCAAAGTGCTCGACGGCTCCAAAGTGTTTAATGCATTTTCTCGGAACGCTTCAATCACGTTCCAAATGTCAACGTTGTGCACTGAAAATGAAATTGTTGTTTTTAAAAAAGACGTTCCATCATTCGCGCGACGTTGCGTTATCTTTGTTCTTTAATTCTCAACCTTAGATATTCTTTTCACTTGGAAAAAAAACTGTTTTTTTTTTTATTGCAATACTTACTGTGCACTTTTTTCTGAATAAATCTAAGTTTACAGGCAGTTCTGTAAGAGGCAAATCTAATGCTATCAAAATTTTGTTGCCGCATCTCTTGCAGCAATTGCAGCCTGCTTGCTTCGCCACTTCCATTGCTCGCAACCGACCCTCCTGCCCCGTCTTCAGCCATTGCTAAAACAAACAAAGATCCCCAAAATCGTTAGTGTTTGACCATCAATTTTTAATCAGTTTTTAATAAATAACTTTTAGGATTTATTACACGGCAAAAAAACTTGTAATAATAATTCTTAAATTTTTGTGAACTTTTACCAAACTGTATCATAAAGCAGGGATAAAATACCTATTTTGTTGGTTTTTATTGAATTCGTTTTTTATTTTAAACAACAAGCGATAAAAATTATTTAGTTTTATAATTTTTATTTGAGTGGTCGATAAAAAGTATTTAGAGTTTTAGAAATTTTACTCAAGTGTTTGATAAAAATGTGCGCCGTATACCAGCGCGCAGGCGACCCAAACAAACTTTTAGGTTAGGTTTTTAAACGCAATTTATATAGGAATGAGGCTTCCTGAAGTGCCATCCCCTTCAAACGAATTTCATAAAATTAAAATATTTGTATATAAACCTTTTGCTATCAATGAGATGAACGTGTGTATAAGATATTATCGAAAAATATTAATTAATTAAAAAGTTATTTTACGATTTACGAGGACCAATGGCTCAGGGACTCAGAACAGGCTTCGCGCGTTCTGAAATTTCAAATAAAATAATATAAAAATAGAGAAGAGCTTTTCGACGTTGCCAAATTTTTTTTAAAATTACAAAACAGTTTACAATTACCAAACAGTTTGATAATTCTTATCAAATCGTCATTTTGTCACTGCTTTCACTGCAAAAAATGTGTTTTAAAATAAAACATTTCAGGGTACAGGTTTAAAACATTAGCCAAACGTGTTATCCAAATGTTTTAATCTATAAAGGTGTTTTATTTTGAAACACCTAACCTCAAAATGTATATCTAAACAAATCACCTCCGAGGGTTTTAATTTTTGAAAACGTTTTATTTTAAAACTTTTCCTGTAAAACACTTCTAAAATAAAACAGAAAAGCCATTTAAATATTAAGTATGTGTTTATTGTTTTAATTTAAAGCACATCGACCGACAACATTTTGTAGTCGCTGATAGCCAGATTTATGTAAATTTTGTGTAAACTTTACATAAATGCTATAAAAAAAATATATGCAAATCTAATACCGCCTTGTCCTGCATCATTTACATAAATTTTATACAAGCAACAAAATTTTTTGAATTTTGAAAACCAAAAATTGTTTTTTTCATTTGTTTATTAATTTCGAGCCAAAATTGTTCGATGTAAACGATTTATGTAAATAATGCAGCACGATGAGGAGTTACATTTACTCAAATTTTATGTAAACCATTTACATAAATGGTTATCAGGGGTGTTATGAAACAGTTTGGTAAAAATTCACAAAAATTTGAGAATTATTATTACAAGTTTTCTTGCCGTGTATTAGAATTTGAACTGACTGAAAAAACCGATCAAGTTTTGTTTATCAATGTCCATTGTTGCGAGATGACAGCCTCGGGATAAATGTCAATCTGGTTCATTCAACAATACCGGGTGTGTGTAACGCAACAAACAATAAAACGTGACACGAAGTCATGAATCAGACGGATCATTTCCGCGTCGTGAACGAAAAGAGAGAGTCGCGAAGGTCACGCGGTTATAGGATTTGCCAGCAGTGCAATGATTCGTGCCAATTGATTTAAAACGTGTGGCACTTCCAGAACCCTTTCATTTCTTTCCATTCACCTTTTTTTGTCACGTAAAATATACAATTTTCGTTAAACCATCACAGTTTAGAAAAAAAAAATGTTAAGCTTTAATTAACAAAACTGTTGATCTGCAACTATTTTGCGTTTCGTCGCGAGAGTTTATTAGCGGGCAAGTGGACTTGGAAGTAATTAAAATTTTAAAATTCGTATAAAATATTCATCGAGGGATTGATAACAGACTGGACGGACGAAAAGTGGCAGCTAAAATAACGCGCAAACTAAAAGAACAAGAGCGAGTTCTCGGCGAGTTGATGAATATTCAGGAAAACAGCGGATTTTCCTAAGCTCTCCGCGGTGAGGTGTTTTACGAAACGTATATACGGAAGGACTGAAAATCAATAACAGCAAGAACACTAGAATATAATGGTCTTCTGACTGGGTCGGGACTGCAAAGTGTAAGACAAATGTGGCATTTAGAATGTGCATTGCAAAAACGGTACAACGACGAGCTAAACCAAATACTTCATCTCTGTCCCCAAATCGTCATGTTTTATACCATTCCAGGTTCAAATTCTGTATTCTAATAAAAATCCGAATAAAGTTTTTTAAATTGATTGTTGATTTTAAAATAAACTAAGAACAAAATAGCATTTTTCAAATAACAGTTAGTTGCAAATCATCAAATTAGGTAAAATTTTTTTAGAAGTTAAATTTACTGTGTTCAAAATCAGATTTGTTTAGACCATTTTGTTCAAGATTAGATCAGCATTTTTTTAGAATATGTCGCACCTTAAAATTACAATGATCAGAATTTTTATAATAGGTTTTTTAAAACAATCACAGATATCTAAATGTTTCGTTTTATTTTTTTCAGTACGACTCAAAATAAGAGAAATCCTGTCTTATCGATTTTATTTTTTCAAAGATAAATCAAATATATAGGTTGACGTTTTCAATTTGATCAATTGTTTAAATTTAAAGTTGTTATAGCAGTCAAGTTAGCAACTAATTAAGAAATTAATTTAAATTTTCATCAAATTTGGTAAATTTTTGTTAAACAATATTTTTTACAAAAAAAGAATATTGACAATTTATTTGAATTTTGAAAGTTGTTGAAATCACGTATTTCACGTTCTGTCTCACTCTTACACATGGCGTTTTGTTGGTAGTGACAACTTCATAATAAAATATCTTTTTTATTCATTCGGGTTGACTATTTTTTAACACGAGCCTTTCTTACAAACTTTCATATTATTTTTATAAAAAATCTATATATTCTAACATAAAAAATTGAAATGTAAAGTGGTCAACTACCTACACTCTCTATAAACATCCATGTTAAAGTTCTCCTTGTTGGTAAACTTCGGAAATTATTTTCTCGAAATTGAAACAGGCAAGGATTGTTTTTTGTTTTAAAAATTGATAGCTTGTGATTTGAAGGTTTTAAAAAGCGATTAATCTTCTATTTCTATAGCTATCGTCATTTTGCTAACAATAAACAATCACAATAACAACCTTAAAGTTATGACGCATTTTTTGCAATTTTTATTCATAATCGTCTGAATAATCATCTGATAGAACTTTTTAGAGTTATTTCATACAAAGTTTTGCATTAAATATGTTTCTTTAAAAGTGACAGGATTTTGTTTGTTTTTAAAATTTAACTTTTGTTATAAAATTTGTTAACAAAGTACATGGCTTGTATATCTATATCTATGTACAATGCCAATTTGTAAATTAATTTTTTTTATTTTCAGACCTTCAATTATTTTTATCTCCATTTTTATCTTTTATAATTTTAAAGAATAAACGGAAGATCAATTGTTTTCAGAACTTCACGTAATTCTGAATTTTTTTTCAATTATCGTTATAGAACCACCTTAAAAATGCATCTTCATGTTAAATTTGTAAGAGAAGCCCGTACAGTTTCCCATTTACGTTTTATAAAACAGGACGTACAGACGAGTCTGCAGACTTTAGCCATAACAGTGAATCACGTTAACTACCCTGAAGTTTGGACGTGTATATTATCCGAAGTAAATTATCTATGAATTGAACGGTTGTCTGTGACTCTATAAATTATTATAATCCACTTGTTACCACTATCTTGTGAAATCTTTCATATCACCCCGACATTTCCGCACTTGACTTTACTTGAATATCAAAATATTTATAAAACAATTTTCAACCTTTTTTTATAATTCTTATTTTTTAATTTTGTTTCATAACATTTAGTTATTATTTTTTTTATTAATCTCGGTCAACTTTTAATCAACAATGATGAGAAAACCTGAAGAAGAATAATTCACAATTTGTTAAGAGCAAACAATAATCTTGAAACGCAATCCACTTGATCTTTATTCAATTTGCACGTTGATGTATATGCCGACTAACAAAGAATATTGTCACTGCGATAATTCGTTTGAATAGTGTGTGCTACGATGACCCATTTGTTTTATCCGACGTTTGACTTCACAGTTTAAAAAGCTATATTTTTTTTCTATACAATAAATAGACCAAAACCAATGCAGCTGATACAACCAGATGGAGGTTAATTGAAAACCTTTCACTCGACCTCTCAAATTGGTATACTTTTGCAGATTTATCGAATTTATTGACATATTGTATTAGGAAAACAAAAAATAACGAAACAAATCAATCTGCTATCAATCACCGCGCGGATCCCTCTGCGAAAAGAAAATTTCGAGCAAATTATTCCACGGCCGCGGGTAACGTAATTTCGAGACATTTTTCTGCTGCATATTCGATTTTAACGACATTATCGAGATGCGTTCTCGATTGAATTTTTTGTGTTCGACAAAACAGATCGAGTTATCGGCAATAATTCGATCATCATGCACTAGTTGATCGATTTTTGCACTCATATGAGTAGTTATATGTATATATAAGTAATCAATTTTTTTAATAACAATTTTATATAGTTTTAATTAAAATGTCTTATGAGAGATATGATTTGGAACGAGCCAGGAAACAACATTTGTAACACGTAAGGTTGAATCAATACAATAAGAGCGAGCTAGGTAGGGATGGGGATGTAAGACTGCTGTTGTGAAAATAGTGGAACGCACATGGGAATCAGTAAAAGGCATAGATGAAAGTACGTCCCTAGCAAAAAAATTTTATATTGTCCATATATAACATATATTGACGATATATTATTACAGAAATCATATAACCGTTCTTGGTCTTATATTAACTATATATAGACAATATATATTGCAAATATAAAAGTCCATATATATAGACGTATGTGGTCAATATGATTTGCTAAAAATAATATATCAATTTTCTAAGTAAACATTTTATATGTGGACATTTTTATGGTCCATAAATATCAACTATATATACGCTGTGTCCGTAACTGGACCATATATGCGCCATATATACTTGAATGGTTTATATATCTCATAAATGTAACATATATGGAGCCATATATAAATTTTTACTTGTTGACAATATTGTGTGACAGGCTAATTATTGAAATGATATTGTAGAATGAACATCTAAAATTCGTAGAATATTGATAATTATACACTGAGAAAAATTTTAGGATATAATACCTTGAGTTTTTCATCGTTTTATTCCTTCAAAACTAAGTGTGGAATAAAAAGATAAAATTTAACGTATTATAACTTGAAAATAGACGAATGAAAACTTCAATGCTGGTTTGCTATAATTCCCTGAATTTCAAGTT
>JAPYZS010002007.1:0-10935 GCA_030522925.1 Trissolcus japonicus
TATATATGTATATGTATATACATATATATATATATATATATATATATATATGTAAATGACCTTTGATGCTCTTTGGCTGACGATTCAAAGGTGTTCGTCGAATCGTAGCTTGTCATCGATCTGGACACCAAGGTACCTCAGCGATCGCTGAGACGTGATGTCGCAGTCTCCAACGGCCATGGTGATTGTTTCTCTGTTTTTTCCGACTCCCTGCACCGTAAAGCTAGTCATCCTTGTCTGAGTAGCCATGGTTGGTTTATTATTCGGGGTTCCTTCCCCTAGTCTGTTAGCCCGCGAGAGGTATTTTATTTCCCTCCTACCCTGTATATCTACCGAGCATTCCCCTATCCGCCACCTGGGGACGCGTAACGTATGGGTTACTCCCAACGTAGATCCTAGCAAGGTGGCCGAACCCGAGATATATATATATATATATGTATGAATATTTTGTGAAAATAAAATAATAAAAACACTGAAATTAATAGAGAATTATTTATTGAGTTTGATCTTGAAATGTATGAGACGTATACTTGAGCTACATCTAAATTTTGCGGCGCTATCTGCAAATCGATTAAATTATAATAGTTCATTAGGCAACGATCAAAAAGAATTATTCGAAAATGAATAACAACATTCTTCGATGTTATTGTATTAATAACACTGTGTAACGAAATTGTTTGCTGAACTAATTGATAATGACTTTCTGTTTTTATAACAATAAAAAAGACAAAAAATAATTTTTTTTTGTAAAACGTTTGCTTCTGTAAGAAATAAACGTTATCTATATATACCTTTTTTCATTCAGAAAGTGAAATTGCATTGAATTTCAAAGAAATTTTTTTCATTGGATACTTTTTTAAGACGTCTACACTGAAAAAAAAATTAGTCAGTATCTGTTGTTACCGGGTAACAACAAATATTTTTCAGTCATCTTAACTGATGTCAGTTATTCCAACTAATTCCGTGTGGTGATCACCTACGTCCACTAAAATGTCTGTTGTTCCAACTTCTCCGATTCTTCTCAGTGTAGGCTCGAGGAAACTAAAAATAGCAATCTGAAAGTTAGACACAATTTAAACTAATATTTTGATGTTACACAGTGTAATTGGGTTGCATTCGGTAGAAGCCATCGAATGTTTCAATATATTGGCACTTGATCACTCATTACTCTTCTCATGGAATAAAATTGCGAACTCCCGATAAACAAGTGAAGTAAATGAAAGAATGTACCGCAAAAGTTCTATCTATAAATATCTCCTTAGACTCATTCAAAGCTCTAAGGAAGACTTTGTTTGTTAACATTAAGGCTATGCTTCCATTGCATGCTTGAACTGAGATTTTTTTCAGATCGTATATAGGTGCATATTGCAACAATGCATTTTCCAGATCAATCATTTTCTTTGGCATTTTTGGTACAACTTTTTCTCGTTTATGATATAAGATACACTCGATCGGTTCAAATGACATTATTTTCCCTACTTCTCTATTACCGAAACTACAAAAATTATAAGTTTTAAATGGAAAACAATTGAAATGTTCAGTAAAACTGAAAAGTTTTGACAGGTATAAAAATATCGGGTGTCTGAATGATGCGTGCTACGAGAGGTACTAATATAGTTATGCAAATTATAAAAAACATTTTAACTGCAACTAAAGATTATTCGAACTAGTTTTTAAACATGGATGAATTCACCAATGTTATATTTATTTGAATTCCAACTTCTCTCAAAAAGGTTTTTTTAGGTTTTTAAGATTTTTTGTTCTTGATAAAATATTTGTTTAGTTGAGTTCTTATAAACATTCTCAAATGAATAAATTATAACTATAGTAAGTTGCAAAATATTAATATTTCAAAAAAATTGTTTTAGGTATTTGATTTCTTATAACTTTATAATATGATCGAAAATAAAATCATTAATAAAATATATCATTATCTTCTAGTAATTCAAACATTGCTCACAAATTTATATATAGGAACATTTACCAGATGATTAAAAGAGCTCGGGACAACAAAGTGCAACATATACAAATTCAAGATCGGTTGGAAGATGTGATAACAACTTTGAGAGTCGCAGTTGGTTTTAAAGAGAATTTCCGATCTATCTTCATCGAAGATCAAGATGTTGGGATTCTTTTATCTAATGAGACTCTGATGAACGAACTGTCACATGCTAAGACATTATACATCAATAGATATGATTCGGTTGTAACTCGGTCTTTTGCATAAGTTTTATTTATCAATAAATACGTACATTTTAATAATAGATGGATGACAAAATTTGCCATGTCACGATTTAATTATTTGAGGATCTTTGATTCTTTAAATGGGTTTATAACCTTTTGTGGTTCAATTAGTTATGAAAGTTTATTGGTCATTAAGGATGAGAATGACTTGGCATTCTCAGGGCGTGCTTTTGTCAGTCATTCAAAAAAAATAAATATATTTTGTTAGATTATTTGGACGGAGACTTAATGGGCTTGATCTGGTTTCAACTTGATTTATAACTAAAAATTTCATCGCTAACATCATGTAAATTTAACTTATTCGGTGTCTTTAATAAAACTCAGTTATCCAGGATTTACTCATTGCAAATTGAATTTTGCACTAGACCTGAAAATCATCATGCGCTTTATGACACTTAGAAAGGATAGAAAAGGTACAAAATTGATATAATATCAAAAGAAAAGACTTTATCCCTATCTGATTCCTGTTTTGAATTATCCTTGTATATTGTTAAATTTCCATTGCAACTTATGGACTGATTCATCTCCGCTCTATCTTTGTTTTTGAACAACTAGCTTGTAGAATACTATTTTATTTTCATTATCTTCTTAAATCTGTCCCTTTTGGACATTTAAAACTTTATCTTGTATATGAATGAACTTATTTCTCTTCCAGGTCCCAAGAACTAATAACAATCATTTTTCTTCCAATCTACTCTAAAACTTTATGTTTGAATTATATCTCAACCAGCTGCTAATTTGCTCAACTAGACTGAATCTATTACAGTCCGTCAGTTGTGCTCTTGTACAATATCACTTGGAGCCTGTACTATCAATGATTTTATTTATATTTTGATTATCAAAGCAACTTCCTATTTAATTTCATATTCAGGAATCAGATTCTATCATTGAATGTCGATTTACTTAGTGATACAAAGAAACTTTGAACAACCAGATCAAGTCAGATTATATCAATCAATCACCATTATTTAAGATTCTCAAAACAAAAAAAGGTCATTCTTGGAAATTAAATTGAAATAATCTTGAACCTAAATTTTCATTCAAAGTTTAGATTTTTATTGTGTTGAAATCCAAATTTTTATTCATAATTTTGTTTTTTCAAAAATCGTGGTGAAAATCGCAATTCAAATTTCAAGAAATTAAAGATATCCAAACACAAAGTAAAATTTAAATATCGCATTTCGAATTCCATTCTCGCCAACCAAGATTTAAATTAAACTTAATTTGAAAACAAAATATTCCATATCAAGCACTTTGAATCGAAGTTTGAAATTCACTTTTTCTGTCGGACATATAAAAAATCCAAGTTGTCCTTTTATTCAAACTTGATAACTTTTGAAATCAGGATCAAAATTTCCTTTCATCGTAACTTGAAAACTTAAAATTGTATCCTTCACGCTTGACAATCTTTGAAATCAAAATTTCCTTTTACCAAAACTTGAAAATCAAAATTATATTATTCATACTTGACAACATTTGGAATCAAGATTTCCTTTCATTAAAACTTGAAAATCAAAAACACAAAATTGTATTATTCGCACTTGACAATATTCGAAAACCAAATCAAAATTTCCTTTTATCAAAACTCAGAATTGTATTATGTTTAAAATTCACCAAGTTAAGTTCGGGACCGGCGAGGTGAAAGGTATTTAGATTTAGCCGCACATCATAGTTTAATCTCAAAAAAGGTATTTACAAATCTTACCTGTCTTTGATGAGACAAAAAAATTAAAATTGAGGGATCAAAATGGATGCTGAGAAGATATGGCACCTGACTACCAAAATTAGAAAAAAGAAAACTTTAAAGACCACTGAAATTTTTCTTCTTATTCAAAAACACCTGGGGAATCCCAATCCCGAGAACCAACCATGAGTATATCCAATCATGCACTCAGGGTCATCCTCAAGACTCACAATTCCTGGCGACAGTGTTCTGGCCTTGGTCAGACTCAGTTTCCCTCGCCAGGGAAGAGCAAGCCCGAAAGACAACCCGAATGCCCGAACTGTTTTTAGGGATCTCCGCCTTGGTAAGGCTTGAGAGTCCCGGATGCACCCGGTGAAACGGTCTCGGAGACCTACTCACCCTCGTGTTATTCGAATTTCGCAACGCAAGTCCTTTATTCTCAAAAGGTTTGATTTCGACTGGTTGATTGCCCTCTGGGCTTGTCGCATTTCATATCCGCGGTTCTTTTCCCCTTGCCTCTCCCCGGCACTGATTATTTTGAATTTCCGTATTTCGGAAATTATTATTAGGGAAATTTTAATTTCCCTATTGCTTTCGCTCGGGTTTCTGGGATCTCCACCCCCCCCCCCCCTTCCGACTATTGTTTTTCTCGGGTTTCCAGGATCTCCACCCCCCCCTCAACCCGAGTGCTTTCGAGGGGACCCGAGTACCTCTGGAAAGACCCGAGTGTCTCCGGAAAGACACGAAGGCTCTTCGGAGGACCCGAGTGCTTCCAGAAGAACCCGAAGGCCCTCGGGTCCTTTTCGCTGGTTTCTCATTGCTTTCGCTCGGGTTTCCAGGATCTCCACTCCTCCCCCTTCTCCAACCCGAGCGCCTCCGAAAGGACCCGATGGACTTCGGGAGGACCCGAGTGTGTACGGAAAGTCCCGAGAGCTTTTGGAAGGACGAGAAGGCCCTTGGGAGGGTCTTCTGGACCCTTTTCCTCAGGCAGGCACCCGAGAAAGGTGTCCCTTCTAGGGAAAGATCCCTCGGGATGACCCTCTTCCGAGGAGAATCCATTTCATTCATAATATACTTGCATGACTTGTTCTTGAATCAAGTATATTTTATTTATTATAACCCAATTTTGTTTCACTCAACTTTCCATTGATATCATTCGAGAACTGTTTGAAACACATTAATTAACATTTGTTTGATGAGATAATTTCGAAATGTTGAAAATTTTATAGAAAAATTAAAAAATTGTTATTACTTGACTAGTGACAAAGCGGCAGAGGCTTGTCCCACCGAGTGAGCTGTCCATGCTCACGAGTATGGACAAAAACATACATAGAAATGTTAAATAGAGCTTATAGAGTTTTCAAAGAGTAAACAAATTTTCAAGTATATAATAAACTTAATTCAATTATTTTTCGATTACTTCATTCACGTGAAATATACTTAACTTAACCTACCTTTTTCTTCAGTGTAGTCATCAGCTAAATTGATATATACTTTAAAATTTCATCCCGTAGGGTCATAACTGCTTGCAGTTATAATGTGTAACTTTTTTTTTGTCAAAAATAAAAGTTGTTAAATTTTCATGTTTCTCAGGAATCTTCTTATGTCAATTTGTTTATGGTAATTTTGTTTATTTGTTTATGCGACTTGATGGGGCTGTTTGTTGCTCCCCTTTTAGTTTATTGCTAAATTTAGTTTTTATGCCACGTGGTCAATTTTGATCGAGAAATTTCGATTTTGATGACGTCATTTTATAAATTGTCAATTTGCAACTTAACTATTGTTGCAAATTGAATTTTGACTATTTATTATTCTTTTAGTTATTTTTCCCTTTTATATTTTGCAATAATTTTAGTTTTGATTTTGCAATTTTTGAAATGAAAAATGAATTCCTGGAATTTTTGAAATTGTTCATGAAAGCTTTTAGGGGGTCATAAATCATTTAGTGACGTCATTTGGTACATTTGTTAATGTTAAATAACATTTACAGGCGTTCCCCGTGAGCCACAGGTATTCGGCGAGTAGGATATCGGAGTTGGTGGCACGGCACTTCTGATATCCTTTAAGGGGGAACGAGGACGCGCGACACCTATCGCACATGTGCTTTCAATTGATCGATCTATTGATTGGCGCGCTCTCGTTCCGCCCTTCAATCAACATTCCCATGAGCTTGCGCTCCGCCCAGGCCCACTTGGGCACGCAAAAAAATGGCTGCCGGTTTTTCTAGGCTTCTTTTTTTTATTTGTTACACGGTATATTAGCACTTTGCTCATTTTAATCACGCTAGCAGTGATTTTTTTAATTTTGTTTTTATTTATTTTGTCTATTTGTTAATTATTTTATTTTTCTATTTTTTTCTGTTCTAATTATATAATAAGAACTTGATAACAATTGATCAATTAATACGACTTTAAACTATCCTCATATACAAAATTGCCACTACTGAGAATTGAACACCTGACCTCCTCCACCATACTCGACTCGCTTGATCCGTTAGTCCATCGAATCATACTACTACCCTCATAATACTCCACTTATACTTTTGTTCCAAACATTTATTAAAATAAAATTCTTCCAAACTTTCTCTTTACATAATGAATTGTAAATTAATTTCAAAAACTTATTTCCCATTTCCCATCTCATTTTTCTTATCTCAAAGTAGCTATTTTGTGAAAAGAACTAAACTCTTCCTTTGACACCAGGAATAGCTGAAATAGTATCAATTCAAACAGAAGAAAACGGAAACGTAATTACTTGATGATTTATTGAAAAAGACTCTGCTCTACCCTCACAAACGAAAATATACTCAACAAAATATAGTTCAAACTATTATCCTTATTGCCGCTTTATATAAATTTTTCATAAAAATAATATATATTTCATTTTATATTTTACAGGTTTATATAATAAAATTTATAAAAATTATATACATCAAGTATAGTCCTTATTGCCGAAAATACAGATTATATAGACAATATATAGTTTAGTCATATTTTTAAACCATATTTCCGTCCGTGAGGGTAGTGTTATTGACTATCAATTCTAAATGGAATAATGTATATTGACAGATTAAATTTTAATTTTCAATTTGAATGTTTTTAACAATGAGTAATATTGTCGACAGGGCGTGACAGTTATGTTTGTGTTACTGAGCAGATCAAATGTTTCATCATACAACAACATGTGGGATGTACTAATTACACTACTTCCGAACATTGCAAATGTGACTAAAATTTATTCTGATGGAAATTAAAATGAAGTCATTTCACTGAAACGGACTTTTATAAATGCGTCTATCGAAGGAACAAACCATCATTACAGAAAAGTATTTGTCACAGTTCATATTAATTTTAAGAAAACTACCACTATGTTGGAAGACACCACAGGAAAATGTTTTTATGAAAAATTGCAAAAATTAATTTGGAACAACAGGAAGACCTGTGCCAAATATACGACAACCCAGGTCACGTTGCCAAAGACTGTCAGACAAACACATCATGCAAATATTTCAAAAAACCGGGACGTGATATTAGCAAATGTCCCTCATTAAAAAATGCCAACTTGCAATGCCAAATATGTGACAAGCGGGGTCACGTTGCTAAAGACTGCCACACGCATGCAAGGAACCCTAAAAAATGCCAACTTTGCCAGAGAGAGGGCCACAACGCCAAAGACTGTAGACAAACAAGTCAACATTGTCAGATCTGCAAGAGAAGCGGACACGAAGCAAAAAATTGCAGAACAGTCGAAAAATGCCAACTGTGTCACCAAAACGGGCATACCGCACGTAAATGCCCTCAAAACAGGGCCGATCCGACAAGACAGGTATGTTACCAATGTAATAAACCTGGGCACATCTCTCGCGAGTGCCGGATGTCTGGCGGTCCACAGATGTACTGTCAGTAAGGAACATGAATGAAAAGGCCTACCTACCCATCATTAATACAACAGAGGAGGTCATAAGATTCGAAGTCCCCAGCTTAGAGCTGGAAGAAGTTCAAGAAATACAAGCATCCGAAGAGTGTATTGAATGGAAGTCAGCAGACAAACCTTTTGGCATGAAGAAAACCCGGGTACAAACATCAAAAATTTATGCCATCAAAACTGATCTGCTACACGATCTTGACAATATACCCTTTAAAATGTTGGTCAACCGCAGGAAACGCTTTATTAGGAAAATATTGAGGAAACGAGACGTATATAAAAAAGAGGTTCACTCCAAGGATGAGCCGGTCAGCAACTGTGAAACCTCAAACTTATCCGGTATTCAATATGACACCACAAGAAGAGAAGGTGCTACACATGCTGTCCTTCTATCCGGTGCAAATGTAAACATGTCAGAGAATAAACATGATATTTATGCCGTCAATAAAAAAGAAAAAAGAGAAAGAAAATTGAGTGCACTCATGCGATTTGAAAATTTGAATAGTGAAGAAAAGAAAAAAGCAAGAAATTTAGTTGAAGAAACCGTAGATGTATTTCATTTATCAGGAGAACACCTCTCCGCCACAAATGTATTAACGCACAAAATAAACACAAGCGATGAAAATCCCATGCATATTAAACAATATCGTTTCTCCCACAATCTAAGGGATAAACTCCAAAGACAGGTGAGAGAGCTATTAGATAGTTAGATTATCGAACACTCCGTCTCACCATACAACACTCCAACCTGGATAGTGCCCAAGAATTCTGACTCGAAAGGAAATAAACGCTATTGAATGGTGCTAGACTGTCGTGCGTTGAACGAAAAAACAATAGCCGACAGGTATCCCTTACAACGGATCGATGAAATTTTAGAAGAGCTCGGAGGAGCCACATACTTTTCTGTTTTTGACTTGGCTCAAGGATTTCACCAGATAATAATGGACCCACTCGACGCTCATAAGACAGCTTCTTCTACTCCTCATGGACATTATCAATATGCCAGTATGCCGTTCGGGTTAAAAAACGCCCCTGCCAACGGTTGATGGATCTAGTTTTGATCGGATTAACCCTTTGACTCATACGTTTTTCTAATGTATCATTCTGCTCCAACATTTGCATAAAGGGATTTTTTTTATCGCTGAATACGAATCTGAAATAATATTTTTAAAATTCAAAATGGCCGCCAAGATGGCGGACCAAAAACATCAAAAATCAACTGTTTACTATGAAACTCGGTATATTAGGGTTTTTGACTCGTAGATATTGGATGCGCCATTTTAAATTTCGCAAATCTGATGTCAAATTCATGATCTACGGGGATACAGACGTACGATGACTATTTGATACAACTCATCTGTCAACTTCATTTCCTGAGACAAGCAGGACGAGAGAACCTGATCAAGTCAAAGGAAAGAAACAAAAGATACTACGATAGGAAAATCCACTCTCAAACCTTTCGGCCAAAAGACTATGTCTTCTTACTAAACGAAGCTGGTAGTAGGGAATTTGCCAACCAGTACAAAGGACCGTTCCGAGGACGAAATAACCACGGACAAAATATCCAAAACACCCCGAAACCCCTCCAAAAAACTGGCAATAGCTTCATTCGCAATAAACATGGTCTCGTCGAGGAACTTTTAGACTACGACCACTGCTACGTCGTCCGCGAATCCCCTCGTCGTAGAGCCCTCGGGCATTGGCAGTCTCAGCACCGTATCGTACATGATGTTCCACAGTAACGGTCCAAGAACTGATCCCTGTGGAACACCACCCGTGACTCGGTACGATCTTGTTCCCGTCTCTGCGTCGTATGTTAGGACTCTGCTCGTGAAATAGCTGGCGATGATCTTCAGGGAGGTTGGAAACTCGATCTTTTGCAGGCCTCTAGGATGCAGCTCCATCTCGCTGAGTTGAATACGTTTCGTACATCTAAGGTTACGATGGCGCAGTACTTTTTCCTTCCTCTCGTCCACCTGCTTTCTGATATCGCCTCTCATGCGATACCAGTGACCTTATTTACGGCATCTATCGTGGATCTGGTTTTTCGGAATCCGTACTGGTTTTCAGAGAGACCTTGGTTGCCCTCACTGAATAGTTCAAGTCTGCCACAGATGATCTTCTCGACCACTTTGCCTGCTGTGTCCAACAGGCAGATTGGACGGTAAGATGAGGGCTCATTCGGTGGTTTGTCGCCCGTGGGCAGAAAAATCAGGTGTTGCTTTTTCCAGCAATCTAGAAACTTTTCTTCTCTGAGGCAGGCATCGTATATTTCCAGAAAGATGTCTAGGCGCGCTCTGATAGCTGTTTTAACGGCCACGATCGGTATTCCGTCGAGGCCGGGGGCCTTGGAGTCCCTCACCTTTCGTGCGGCCTTCAGCAGTTCCTCCATCGCAGTGGAAGGCACATCTCCGAGATCTTCGAGTGGACTGGTCATGGCGGTTGTTTCCCTTTGCTGTAAGAACAGGGCAGTTACTATCTTGACAAGCAACTGTGGGCAGAATGGCGATGCTAAGCCCTGACTTCTCAACCTGGTCATGACTATTCGGTAGGGTCTCCCCCGTGGGTCGTGGTCCACTTCTTTGCACAGCTCCTTCCAGCTACGTCGCTTACTAGCCTTAATGGCTTTGCCAAGAATTCTCCTGGCTTCAGCGTACTGATCTCTGAGCTCCTCAAAATCTGCGCTAACCCGAGCGCGTTGTGATCTGCGCCTGGCGCGGAGGCATTTCTTTCGGAGCTCTGCGATTCCGTCGTTTCACCAGTAGGCGGGCTCACGGCGATTATCAATCGATCGCCTGGTCATTGACGCGTCAGATGAGCTGTTCACGAGTCTCATCAACTGAGCGACTTTGAAGTCTACTGAACCCTCCGATTCAATGTCCTCTCCTATTATCATTTCGGAGAACGCTGCTCGGTCAAATGAGCGCGGGTTCCACGAGTGTCTTCTTCCAGTTGCTGAAGTTGTTCGTTCTTGTTGGGTTGACACTTCGAAGATAATCGCCTGGTGGTCGCTGTGTGTATAATGGTCTCCGACTTCCCAAGATACAACGCGTGTCACCAGGTTATCACTTGCGAATGTCACG
>JAPYZS010002008.1:0-11238 GCA_030522925.1 Trissolcus japonicus
TCTACCTGTCGCACCGGTAAAACTCACCGTCACTAACTCGTCCCAGTTTGACAGTGGAGCGTCACACGCGGCACATGAAAAAATTCGCTCTCCGTCGATGTGAACACGGTTAATTACACCCATTGTACCAGTTAGATTCATATATTCAAGTTTTTAAAACTGCCGCACAATCGTTTTCTGCTACGAACTCCGTTGTGAATCATGTCACAGTTGAAGCGCACGATCAACGTTGTAATATCGCTCGAGGTATTTCACGAAGCGGCAACACTGCACTCCATGCGTTCGTGCTTGTTCGCGCTCTTATTCACCATAGTTTGACTTTAAATATCGTATTCAAACGAAACGTTCAGTTTTGGAGAATGTGAGGTTATGTTTCCTCACAGCACAGATGCACAGAAAAATTATCGATAATAAATTTTAATATGTTTTCAACTATGATTGAATTTTAATACGATTAGTCTTTTTTTTAGGTCGAAATGTTTGTAATTTTTAGGTTATGTTTGTTACTTTTAGTAAATAACCGTCACAAATATAAACTTTGCACAGTCATACTTTCCAAGAATACAATAAATCATTTTTCTAGGAAAAAGTTCTATATTTAAATATATATGTATATACTTATAAATAATAATTATATACTGAGTTTTTAGGTTATGTCTGTCTATTTTAAGTTCAACGACCTTTAATGACGTCACGATAAAGTAGGCATGGTGGGGGTCAAGGCTGTCTGGAAGGTGGCATGGTGGGGGTCAAGGTTGTCTCTCCAAAGTGGTGCAATACTACTATTATTAATTTTTCTATCATAATTCGGAGAATGAAGGTTAAATAACACACAGATGTTGTAAGGTAAGTATCACAACACAAGAATATTGTTTCAGAGTATTCAAATGAACGGACAGTTCAAAGGAATGATTTTACCAGATATTTACTCAGTCAAGTATAAGACTTCAGGCATGATACTCGTAATTGACATTCAAGGTTTTACCGGTAATACAAATGATTTCATCCCAAAAGAAATCGCATTCGTGTCGATAGATGAAATTCGGTTGACCGGTCACTGGATTCTTCATACAAAATTTTCTTTTTCGCTTTTAAATGACGAGGCAAAAGCGCGAAATAACTAGTTGACGCGTTTTCACCATGGAATGAGGTGGATCGACGGGTTCGCCCGCGAAGGACGGATAAAACGTGAAGTGAGACAAGTTGCCAAAACAGCGGAACAAATTTACGTCAGAGGAAAATTCAAACAGATGTATCTTCAAAAATTTTTGAATATCAAAATTGTGGATGTTCAGCAAAATTGTTTAAATCCTTATTCTGCGAAAATGCCTGACATTAGAGGAAAATGCTTCATTCCTGGTCATAAAGAGAAGATCGAAGTCTGTGTATTAAACAATGCATTAAAGATTCGACAGTGGGCTTTAAACGGTTCTCCAGAGATGGTGCTGTAGTAAGATCTTGATGAGACATACCAGGCGTGCGATCGTAGATGTTCTACAGTCTTTTCCAAACGAGATACGGAAGGATGAATTCCTTAGTGGCTGACGTTGTGCTTGCTAAAGTGTACCCGTTAAACAAATCCACACTAACGGGACCATACTGGACCGGTGTCAAAATGAGCGATCGAGAGTTTGACGTTTTAGTTGATCAGATGAAGTCGATCTCGCGTTATTTCGACGATCAAAATGTCAGCAGACTCGAAAAGTTGTTGTTGACTGGAACGAGTTGCGTAGAATTTACTCAATCCTATGAAAAAAAAAGCATAATTTCAGGCGGTAAATGTGAATACTGTTAATTTTTTTTTTTTTTTTTGATAACTCAAATTAATTTCATTTTTTCCTTTCTCTTTCTCTAGCTTCTGAACAAACTCGCGACGCGATCACCCTGTAAGAGGCATCTTGGAAAGGTTTGGTTCGACTCACCGGTTGCGTGTACGCATGGTTGGAAAGACTTCTGCTGTACCCCGACCCGATCAACTTCATGTACGAGATGATGAAGAAGTACGAATTGAAAGATCACAAAAGGTTTATCGTCGGCTCGAACAAAATGTTGTTCACGAATATCCATACTTCGTATCTGACAGTGGAATTTTTGACCTCGTTTTCAAAGAGTTTTATGTTTACATTTCTCAGCAATCCGAACGCAGCGAAGAACCAAAATATCTTATTAATGTTTAAGAAAAATTTTTCTCAGTATATTGTGTAACGTATTTCTCTGAATTTGATATTTTGAATTGAAGAAATAAAACGCTGTTTGAAAAGTTGTGTTTTATGTCTTATTCGTTGTTTTTACGTTTTTTCACGTTGTTTTCAAAAACGGCATATGATTAGGAATATTTTTTTTCAGTTTTGATATTGTTTCATATTTCTCAGAAATGTTAATTTGAATTGAAACAGAGACCTCGTCGTTGTTAAAGAAGTAAAACGATATGATTTAGGAAAGATTTGTCACATCAGCTCACAATTTGTTAACCTTGAACATCGGATCGTATGGACGTTATAAATTGGAAACAAAAAATTCTTCTCTCATTTGGCTGTAAGTTTCCAACGAAGTAACATGTTTAGAAAATTTAAATCTGATATACCTTACTCCCGATTAGAGGAGGAAGACAAAAAAGAACGGCGTCGCAGGAAATAACAACGTGAAGAAGAACAAAAATTAAAATTTTAAAAAGAACAAAGAGAACTGCAACGTCAAAGTGAGGAAATTGAACGTTCGAAAGAAAAAAGGCGTATAGAAAAAAGCAAAGCTGAGGATTTGATGAATTTCGACTAGTGAAAAATGGCCTTGGTGTTTCGGCATCCGTTTACGGCGATGGTTTGCGCACCTAGTGGAGCTGGAAAGACAAGAATTTGTGAAAAATTTTTTGAAATATTCCACGGATATGTGCGACACCTCATGTGATAGAATACTATTTTATTACGCTGAATGGCAAACGGGGTATTCCGGTCTAGGTCAAAAGATTGAGTTTAAGGAAGGATTGCCGAATGCTGAAGATTATTCGTACGATCCTGATAAAGCAAAACTCGCCATCGTAGATGATTTGATGAGCGAGTCGTCGAAAAAAGTTATGGTCTACCTGTTCACCAAAAAATCGCATTACGCAAATCTCGCAAATTACGCAAATCTAGTGATGACTTTGAAAGATGACTTTTCGAAAGACGTTTGATCGCAGCAACTAGAAATACACCCCATCAATTTACAGTTTCGGAATGGCTCGACAAACAATCTACGTACAACAAACACCGTCCAGTACGCAAAAAGTTTCTTCGGCGACCGTATTTCGTTTCGAACATTGATGACCTGTGGGAATGCAACCTCATTGATTTGCGCTTTCTAAAAGCATACAACGATGATAACATGTATCTGCTCAGCGTTATAGATGTCCTCTCCAAATACGCTTGGGTCATACCAATGAAGGATAAGTGAAGCAGAACCACAATTAGAGCCTTCACCGAGGTGCTAAAAAAAGCGGTCCACGATTCCCAATTGTATTACAATGCGATAGAGGTCGCGAGTTTGTCAACGAAGATTTTCAGAAATATCTCAAAAGACAAAATATTATGTTCCGTTGGGCTCGAAACCCTGACATCAAAGCAGCAGTCATCGAAAGGTTTAATCGGACATTGAAGGAAAAAATGTGGCTATACTTTACGCACACGCACATGAAAAGGTACATTGACGTTATGCAACCACACATCGAATTTCACAATAACTCGTTTCATTCGGCTATCAAGACTATACCTGCCGAAGTGACTCTCGAGAACGCATCCAAGGAGCGCAAAATTATGTTGAAGCGATCACGGTACCGAACCGTCCCTGTAAATATTCGATAAAAGACCTTGTGCGTATCAGTAAGGGTAAAACAGCCTTCCAGAAAGGTTACGAGAGCGGATTTACGGACGAAGTTTTCCAAATCATAAGTATTCACAACGAATGACAACCTACAGTGTACACTGTGGATCAATTCTTCGTCTCCCTTCGCGAATCATCTAGAATTCAAACTCGATAACGGCTGTCATATCACAGTCGCTAAAATCTGCAAGTGTGAAAAGATCAAGCACCGTTTTTCAATGTCTAAGACAATGAGCAACATCATGAGTTTTGAACCGATCAAGGATGAGGAGCCTTTATCGTTAGGTTTAAACGATACTATACGATCAGCACATCTCGCATCATTATCAAACGCTTTGCCTAGCGTTCTGTTTGTATATACCGATATTTGCGAAAGTCATGTTGTCGGAGACGTGCAATCACCGTTGTTAAGAGTAGTACCAATAGATATCGAAAAGTACGGGTACGGCAGTATGAGATTGCGTAGTTTTCCATCACCAAAATATATACTATTGTTAAAAATGTATTTCGATACCATACAAATTGATATAAGAGATGAGTTTGGTGAGAATATATTATTTGATCACGGTACTCTGGCTGTCACACATACTACCAGAACTAATCCGGTGGAGAAGGAAGAATGAAGGTTTTCGCCGGTGGTGTCGGACAGAGAGGGCACGGGATCGGATCGTTTCTAGGCGGTCTGTTTCGAACGGTTTTACCACTGCTCAAATCTGGGGCTAAAATTGCCGGTCGTGAAGCAGCCCGTGCAGGACTGAATGTATTATCGGACATTGCCACACTGAGCATGCCCTTAAAAGAATCTATCAAGACAAGGATGAAAGAATCAGATTATGACTGATTCTGGATATAAACATCGAAAGCTAAGTAGGAGGACCCACTCGATAGTTGGTCGTTCAACCCGGAAGATCGTTCGTAAAAAGACAAAGGTTAAAGCATACCGTCGGACATCGAAAAAGCCGAAGAAGAAGCAAGTTCCGTAGATGCATATCATACCTTATTTTCCGGATCCGACATACACTTTTCCAGCAACGGAAACTGCATCGGTCGAACCGATTGCGACAACGGATTTCGTCTTCAAGCCTTCGATTTGACTCCTGATTTGTCAGCTAACACTGATTGACACTGGGACTTAGTGAAACACGGCAGTGTGAGAATTAAAGTTCGCTTTGCGAAGGCTCTTGCCGCAACGGTCAATTGTATAATATACACTGAATTGGACAACATACTGGACGCAAGCCGTCAAGTAATCATCAATTTTGGGGGTTAGAAACATCCTATAAAGTTTGTGGCTATAAATACAACGAGCAGTGCATCATCGATAACCGATACATGAACACTCTACAAATCTTGAACGCCTTGGACGATATACCCGTTCGATCTAAGGGTGTCTTTCCCGCTGACCGAATACCCAAATTTTGGGTATTCGGGTTGCGAATACGGGGTATTTGGGTATTTGGATTTTGGTCCAGACCTGCAGGCTTCGTATTCAACTTCGATGACCATACAAAACCAGGGAGCCACTGGGTCTCCGTCTACATCGACGAATATGGTCGAGGAACTTTCTTCGATGGTTATGTATTTCCACACATCGTGTAATATCACGAGGTCGCTATTGAACAAATTTGCAAGTTCTACGAATGGAACAATCGTCAATTACAAAGTGAAATGTCCGATATATGTGGACATTATTGTATCATGTTTTTACATCTTATGTCTGCTGGTCTTGATTTGGGTCACTTCCATAAATTCTTCGGAGCCTCGCATACAACAAATGATAGAATTGTTAAGGAATATTACAATACATACATGAATAAAAGTTTCAACATTTATTGTACTCAGTGCGTCTAATCATGTTTTTCGACAGAGAAATATATCTTTTAGACGTAATTATTCAGAAATGTATCTTTTAGAATTAAGCTTTTTTTACCTGTATCTCGTACCCAAGTGCACTATGTCGAAAAAATAAATATAATTTTTGAAAAAATTTTTAAACGCAAGTCTTATTTTTCCAGTGCACCCGACCTGCGCGAAAAGATTGAAACGAAGACAGATAACTCGCTACCCACTCTTGTAAAAAATTATTAAAATATATCTTTTCATTTTTTATTTTACTATTTTTTTAAAATTGTCCTCACCTTTTCGGAATTTCAATTAATTTCGTTATTTTATCCATCTCGATGTTTTTGGTTATTTTTTTCCTTATGTATTTTTGTTATTTTTGTTACTGTTATTCTTTTTTGTTATTTCTTAAAATTTTCATTACCTTTTTCATTTCCGTCATTTTTTATTATTTTTGTTATTAGTATTTTAAGCCACGCCCACTGTCTGGGGTGCCAGAGCGCCTTATTCACTACTCAAATTGTGCTATGTGTACGTGACGTCTCCTGAGTTTTCATTTCCAATAAGACGTAATCCTTCAATTGATCACGAAGACTAGAAACTATCACACAATTTAAGCATGAACTTTAAATGAGCACATTTGTCTTTGTAATTTTTCTTTCAAACGTGATTTTTCACACATCCTTGGACTGCGATAAGTCACATGCACGCTACAAACAATTTTGTAGCATCAGAGCACTAGGTAAGTCAGTCAGAACTCATTACCAGAACCATAAAAAGGACCTAGAAAATATACCAAGAGGTAGAAAATGGATTCCGAATGGTTTTCATTCATACTAAAATTAACAACAACAAACATTTGATATAGTAGTATCACATCGTTGGAAACTTTTTATTGTTTTTTACAATGAAATTTTTAAGTTGAAAAATTTATTTTTAAAAATAGAAACCGCAACATTCAAAAAATTGAACAGAGTTATTAACTTACAAGTGTAACGTCCTTACAATTAACTTTTATTCTAATTCAATCAAGAAAGTAGAGATTAGAAGATAAAAAACAACATTTCACTGAAAACGGGTTATTGAGGTTTATGTTGTAAATATCATTTTTTGCTTAAAAAAAAACTTACAAGCTGGTAGGTAAATTGCAGGAATGGTTGCGCGATGCTTCTGGGCATTAGGCACTAATTTACTTATGACTTTTACACTGCTCGTCATGAAAACCGAAAACTCACTGGCTCCGTACCTCGGAGCTTAAGCGATAAGCTTATTCTTATTCTAATTTTCGTACAGATTTTATTATCTTATAATTTATCATAATTCATCATTTTATAATTTATTTTTATTATTTTATGATATTATATTATCTCTAAATTAGTGAAAACATTTTCATATTTCGTGCATCGTTACACAAGTAACAAACAATATCGACAGATTTTATAATAGTCATCAATCATCAGCATTTATTTTTTCAGACATAATGATTATGAATATTGTCACTAATAAATTTATTGTCAATAAATTATTTTCCCCCAATAAATCAATATAACCTCAGTAAGATCGCCTCAATTAGAAGACAACCGGGTCGAGATCTGAACTCGCTGCCCCAAAAGCCGCCCAGACGCGCAACTAAAGAGACAGCGATCGCCGATGACACTCGTCTAAGTTAAATTCTGTTTCAGTTTTGCTAAACAGAAGTATGTTTAGCAAAGTGTATGTAAGTGTATGTAAGGCAGCCGTTGTCTTACAGCCCGCCCTATATGCAAATTAGTCTAAATGCCTAAAGGCCTGTATCTAAGATGGCCCTTCTAAATATATCTGTCAATAAGCCTTTCTATTCTTCAAACGAATGAGGTTAGACTTATTGGCCTGAAGAATTTAGCGCTCGTGCAGTCATCCCAGGGCTAGGCAGAAAGGCAAGTCTTCGGCTGTTCCACGCTCTTGGAGTGTAGCCCAACGAAAGACTCACTAGCATCGCCTTTGACAAGGGCAATCTTATTAATTCCTTTCCCTTTTGCAAGAACGCTGGAAAGATTGTGTCTCTGCTGATTTGTCGAACCCAAAAGAATCGATCGCTCAGTCTAGCCACTCGAGCGGGTCTAGCCACACTGGCCGCAATACTATCAGCCTGCTGATGTCCAGGAAAGTGTGTATTCAGAAGAACTCATTTCGAACTCGTTCGGATTGTATTCATGTCTGTTGTGGTACATGTTTCATATTCCTTCTTCAGTTTCTAAAGAAAATAAAAAAATTGCATGAAACAAATTTAACAATTTCATCGCGACAAAAATACCTTACAAAGGTAAAAGTTAAACAAGGCAAGGTTTTCTTTCCTTTTAATTCTTATTTTCTATGAGATTTTATTGTAGCTAGTATCAGAATGTGTAATTTCAAATTCTCAAAACTACTAAAAACGGTTTTTTATTCTGCTAATCTACACATAAAATCATTTTCAAAAAAAAAAAATGAAATCATTGCCAAAGAGGCAACATATTGTTTTCTTCAGAACTTTTACGAAATTTCATAAAATTAAATCCTATATATTCATCTAAGAAAAAATTAAATTAAATTTAACCTTTAATTTATTCAATCACGTTAGACATAAGGATCAGTATGGACAATAAGGACAGAAAAAAATCATTTTCTAAGCCGAGTGATAGATAATTTCCTTAATTCAAAATGTCACGTTTATTATTATTATTATTTTTTATTTTCATTGAGATTTAATTAACTATATATTTTTTTTTAATATGACACGACCCAACTTATAATGTACGTTTTTGCATTCTTCCGTTGGTGTCGCTGTCAGCGGAGACGAAATGTTATATTTCTTTCTCTTTTTCAAACACGAGGCAACATAAAACGTACGTTTGCGCATTCGTCCGTTGGTGTCGCTGTCAGCGTCGGCTAGCAGAGACGAAAAAATTCGTCCGTTCGGCTCTCCCTCTCTTTGTCTATAGGCTTTGTTGAAGGCAGAGTGAGACAAAGAGAGTAGCGAGTCAAAACTCGCGTAAGTCTAGTCGCACTGCGCGTCCCGACGGGCGGTTTAACCATGCCTCGTCGGGTCGCTTGCGCGACTCGATTTGCTCCTGTATCAGACTTAAGAACTTTGGTTAGTTTCGCCGCGTCTGGGAGCGTTTCAATGCTCTCGTCTTTTAAATCCCTGATCTTTCCCAAAGTTAGTGAAGTAACGTAGAGTCTCAATTTTATGAATTTTTTTGAGGTATTTGTTTAACGATTCTGTTATCGTAAAGTATAGTTTGGTATAGAAAAACGGCGATCCTGACCATACTACGAACCAACGTGTCGATTCAATATCGATTCCGGAATTTTGAGCTTATATGAGTTATTCGAAATTTTTAAATTGAGAAGTTTGATTTTAACCGAGTGGGGAAGATAACTTATATGAAAAAAATAACGTTACAAAATAAATAAACGATTGAAATAAATAAAAAAAACAGGTTATTGAAGTGATCAGAGGGCCTGATGAGTCGCCACATAACGATACTCTTATTTAGAAGAGGTTGAACCACGGAAATTAATAAATACGGTGAAAAGACGACGTATCCAGATTTTGCGGACAGAACTGCAAGGCGTACATGAAGTCTTGTCACAAATGCTAGAGAGAAGCAACCTGACTAAAAGAGTTCAATGTCAACGTCTAATAAATGTTCCGACTAACCCGACAATCATAGAACAGCTATAAGACCACCCCTAAACTACAAAAACACTGTATCTGGAGAACAATTTTTAGTTTACGACTCTCCGAAGAACCATACTGTGGACGAATTTTTTGGAATTCTTCGGATATTTGCGACAAAATAAAACTTAAAGACGACTATTAAAAAGTAGCGACTGGTTCGTCGATGGAAGTTGGAGTTGGTTTTGCGAGTTGGATTTAAGACGTAAGATCAAGCGAAAAGAGAACAGAGCTCGAATTCAAACAGAAGAGAGAATCGCGAATATAGTGAAAGATAATGAGGAGAAAGATGATGACGGAGAAATTCTGAAGTATTTGCGATCAATTGGATACAATAACCAGTTCTAAAATGTAGAATAAAATATAAAATTGAAAATTAGTGGAAAAAAATCAGTGAAAAAAAGGAGTGGAAAACATGGAGCAGAAAAAATGGAGTGGAAAAAATGTACCCTTACCTTATCATCGCCTTGGTGAGGCAAGTCACGGCTTTGTCCAGTTCTCCACCCACGCCATATCGTGTAGGAAAGGCCTTGATCCTTTCCATAAATAGCCGTTTGTACTCATTCCAGTTTGTAACCTTCGGATTTCTATACGCCCTTCTCTGTAGTCCACTTCTCTAGACATTAAAGAGTATATGCATGTGATTAGAGAATGATGCCTCTTTCGAGACTCTGCATTCTCTGATAAGATCCTGTGCACTTCTTATGCATAATGTGATGTCAGTTTTTCTTTATGTCAATAGTACTACATGATGACATGATGAGCGTTCGCATCTATGCCAACAAGGAGGTCTACTTTCGTCCAGTTGCATTAATCGACGAGTGCTTCTAGTTTGCTTCGTCTGTCAGTACCTCCTTGTTATGTGTAAGGAAGGCCTAGGGTTTCATTGCCTCGCGTTCTCCATAATCTGTTTTGAACTTTATCCTCATCGATGTTACGTCCATTGTGCAGTTCGCTGGCAATAGGTTAATAGTACATTTTTCACTGTGATACTAGTCCTGGGTTTATACACCTGTGAAGGAGTAAAAAATCTCGAATTACTTTTGAGCCCTCTGATTCAACCTCCCCAGATCCATGATTCTTGTATTAGTACCATCTGAAACAGATCTATATGACAGCTCGCATGATAGCTGTCAACAAGAAATTTCTCAATTTTATCGTTAGATTTAAATAATTCAACTTTATGAAACGGCTTAAAATTTAGTGGTAAGACCTACTTTATTGAAAAGTAGTGAAACCCACAAACTTATTTTCTTGACAGCTAAAATGACAAATGTCAATGAAAGAATTATCAATTTTGAAATCAGATTTGAATCGAGCGATGTCAAAACCTCAATTATGCCAAGTTTTGGAACACGGAGAGAAAAGTTTATATGATTTTTATAGAAATGCACCTCATAATTTACTGAACTGTCCCATAACCGGTGTACAAAGGCGTCATCCAAAAATATTTACTAAACTGTCAAATAAATATTTAGTCAATGAATATTCTTGAACAAAACAAGAAAAAATTATTAAAAGAGTAATTATTTTTTGGTTTTGTTAAACAAATTTAATTATATTTCGTTCTATTTTTTGTATTTTCAACAGTTCAACTGTTAATGTTTTTTTCTATATGTGGCAGATTAACATTTCTAATTTTATGGTAGTGTGTTGGGGGAGGGTGGGGGTGAGTTATCTTATTCGTTTTTTAATTCGCTGAAACCCTACATTAACGCAGATACATATCATTTTAACACCGGAGAGCTACATAAATACGCAGACATTTCGAAGATTGTATATAACTGTGACGCAACGCTTTATTGCGATTTGAATGATGATGGAAGATTATATAGTGCTTG
>JAPYZS010002009.1:0-10917 GCA_030522925.1 Trissolcus japonicus
CCGACGGCGATGCCTGATAGTTCATTTTTTGACGGGCCGGACATTTGACATTTAGGTTCGTTAGGCAATTTGAGAATCAAAAGGCAGGCGCGCGCAGCGCGCGCCAAGGTATTTATTTTTTGTCAAATTTGAAAATCTGATGGGGGAGAGTGCGCGAAGCGCGCTCGACATTCTAGTCCATCTTTAAAAAGTTGATGGAAAGCGGAAGTTGGCCGCGGATTGGACCTTTAGCCAAGTTTGTGTGTCCAACTTTTATTTTCTGGCAGTTTGATTTCTTTTGACAGCTACGAATGTACAGTTCAAAACTGGAAAATGACGAATGAATACGTGGCGCGCGCGCCTCTCACCTAGTTATTAAAAAAATCGAAATATATATTGTGGTCTTACACTGTTCACTTGTTTGTTTCTGATAATATCCACAGGAACAAGTTCTGTCACTATGTGAAGATTCAAAATATCGCGAAATTTCTTTCTGTCTTGTCGAGCCAGTTTGACGCTTTCTTCGTTCCATGCTGCGTTACTGGGGGTGAAGAGAGTTATGTTAGAACGAGATATCGCTTGCATAAACTCTTCTCCCATGTCAAGAATTGCCTCGTAGAACTCATAAACTGGCCCATCTTTTTTTTCCTGACCAAATAAATCAGTAATAAAAATGAAATATTCTATTTGAATAAACAAAAAAAATCAATATATATATATATATACTTCTAAAAATTGTTGAACTGTGGTATCAACAATCATAAAAGGTCTTTGGATCAGATGGACAACTCCATTACGAACTGGAATATTCGGCTTTACTATTTCAACTAAAACTGCCCCGGATTGATGTTTATTGTTCCCAACTAAAGTATTAGATTTTACGTAATCTGCAAAAAATGTTCCAAGAAGTTTTTTTCCATCCTGTTTTTTTTTCATCATATTTGAAACATTTCACAGAGAATTTTATTAAGAGTAATCTTAATCTTACATCGTTTTTCTTGGCCGTCATTTTCAGTTAGAATACTGACTGTAACTTTGAGATTATCGTTGCATGCTAAAGTATTGTACGGCGTGTCATTAGTCGTTGAATCGGTAAACAGTACATTGTTAGGAACGACGTGGCCATCAATCACCTGCTCATCAATTTTGTCTGGCCAGAATGTAGGCTGAAATATAAATTTTAAATTAGTGAATGTTTTAATACTTTTGATATATAACTGTGTAAGAAATTTTGTTTTGCAAAATTCTGCGACCTTGAATCCTTCATCCACAGGAATGAAAAATGTATGGTGTTCTTCTGTGTTAAATATCTCTTCTTTTCCGGTAGACATAATTCGCTGGCGGAAATGCCTGAATGAAAATCGTCATTAACTTTTAATTGGTCGCTCGAAATATTTTTTACATAAGTAGACGCCAAAGAGACAAATTTGTGAAATATTTTGAAATATTTTTGGTTTAAAGTGGAATTGGCGCCTGACAGGAGCCGCGCAATCAATTAAGGGTTAAATTATATCAAATATGTTGGTATGAATAATCACAGGTTATAGATTAAAAATTGTTGAGTCTTACCGAAGTCTATGTAATCCCATACTCAAATTTTCGCTTTGGTTGATGAATAGCAATGCATTCGGATTGTTAATAAATTTCATGGGGTCGAGACATACTACGGGCGTCAAAATTTCAGAAATTTTGTGTAGTACCTGAAAGTGAAAACATTTTATTTGCATCTGATTAACATATTTAATTTGTTTCTAAAAAAGATACAAATTTTCACTTTTTACCTGAGTTTTATGCATATTTCCTATTCGTATTTTTGATATATAATTACTTCCTGTTTCTAATATTTTTGCATTATTGACATAAATTTCTTTTCCATCATCAGTCATTTTTTTGTTGATCCACAGAGGAGGATTGCCTTCGTATTCTGACGACATTAACTGCAATCCATCTAGCTGTTCCAATGTCATATCCACGTTGGCTAAAAAACACACATTTAATAATATAAGAAATGATACATTATCCTTTTCCGTATAAATTATCATTATAAAAAAAAATTTAATACAAAAATAATTTAAAATAATTCAAATTTAATAAAAAAATTTGGGATGTTATACTTAAGTAATATGCCAATAATATATTGTAGATCAATATTTAATTTCAATATCAACAATTCAAATCGGTCATTTACAGGCATGCGGTCAACTATTGGTGCATTTACCCTAACTCGAGTATAAAGCCCTATATCCCTTTCTCACCAGCTGTGGCAACACTGGTAACATTTGATCTAACTTCAGTTGGCTATTTACGCGCGCATCAAAAGTGTAAACATGCCATGACAATCTTAACGAGAATTTTTTAGTTTCAATAAAAAGAAAGAAGAAAATTAGTACATTAAGCAAAATGGACAACACTTCAGTTTCAAAGGTTTGTACTAGGTATAAATAAATTATTCAATAAAAATACATTTATCACTCAGTAATTTCTTTCAAATTACTTTGAAGAAAGGTGTGTGAATAAAATTGATGTAACAAAAATTGACTTTTTACAGGGCATCTTTACGTATAAAGGAAAATACAAGCTGGGAAAACGAAAACAATCACAGTTCATCTCCAAATATGAATCATCCCCATGGTATAATGCCTACAAAGATGCATGGTCTGTAATTAAAGAAACAGCTGAGCAAGTCAATGAAAAGACGTTCGAACAAATTTTACAAGATTTGTACGATTTTGTTTTACGGACTAAAGAAGATCGCAAAATCAATGCTATTCCAACTGCCACATTGTTAACAGGTAATTTCCTGTTTGAAACTTGTTCTTAACTGACAAAAATTGAAATTAATGTGATTACTTAATATTGATGTGACTTTTATATTGTTTTTTTTTTCAGGAGTTAATTTGCAAGACATCGGTAAGCTCTTGGAAAATTTAACGTCTCTGATAAAAGTGATCACACCATACACAGCAATATTGTCCTCCAGAGATTGCAACAATTTGAAAACTATCATGGAAGTTACAGTTTCCCATTTTCTAAGATGCAAGTCAGGGGTAATAAAACATTTATTAAATATTTCGTTGTTTTGAATTATCAAAACGTGGATTCTAAAATGAATATTCTTGACAGGAAAATGAACAAAAGTTAAAAACTCTCCATGATCTTGGACTGTGGCACAAAGAAAATGAGAAAGAATTGAAAGATACTCCTTTTGTAATTATTATCACTGAGTTCGAAAGTGTCGATTCATCTGCGCTCAGTGATTTTATTTTATCTCTAAGGTAAAGCTAGACAGGTTCACGAATTAATTAATTAGTATCATATTTTTATAATGATCGAATTTTTGTTTTAGTTGTTACTCTGATCGCATTAAGTTTGTACTTATTTTTGGTGTAGCTATGTCAATACGAGCAGTACACGGTGCTTTTACTTACAACATTATATCAAAACTCCAAATTGAGGTACGATTTTAGCAGTTTTATAGGACATTATCAAATAGTTATAAATTTGGAACAATGTCTTATAGAATTCTGATTTATGTTGTATTTTTTAGTTGTTGATTTAAAATACGATTGTTATAGGTTTTCAAAATACCGAAACAGAGTGACCTTTTGAATGATATTATAGAAGGAACTATGCTTTCTGCAGAAACTTCATTCAAATTAATTGGTCGAGTTGTGAAATTGCTTGCTGACAATTTTCAATTCAATGAACTTTCAGAGAATGGATACCTCCAGGGTTACAAGGTTTCTTATTAAACAATCCAAACAATTCTTTGATTTTTAAATGTATTTCTAAATAAGATAGTTTGTAAATGAACTGCATATTTGAAATAATTCGTAATTTTTTTTTAGATATGTACAATAAACTGGTTCTTTAACAAAAATACGAAAATTCTCTGCATCAAAAGCAGAAACTACAGAAAGAACATTCAAATGTTAAGTCCCGAAGAAATCGCAGGGATCAAGAAGTTTCCTTCCATCAACCAGAAGTTGCAAGAGATGGAACAGACTAAAAAGAAGAAAATATCTTCTCGAGAATTCGAGGTATACGAATATTTAATGTAAAACTGAATCTCTTTTGATTGTAATTTTGGATTAATAATATATTTTCAGGATCTTCTTGAAACGATGGTTATCGATTTTCATAATTATCTGGATTCGTTCATAGTTGCGCTAAAATGTTTGCACGTTCTGATAGAAAATACAAGTACTTTTCTTGGTTCTAAAGTAAGTGGACTCGTTGAGAAAAATTAAACTCTTTAAGACTAAAAACTAATCACTGATCTATGTTTTTATAGTTGCGTGAAATTTATGAAATAGCAGTTTCTGACAATTTGATCGAGTCAAACGAGTACAAAAAATCTTTGGAAATTACAAAAATGTTATCTAAAGAAGAACTGCTGAAGAAGCTCAATCAGATAATCTTAATTTTGGATGAAGCAGACAAATCAGTTCCAATTGATACGTTGTTTCAATTGAAGAAATTTTTGAAAATTATTGAGAAAGCTAAATTAGAGATTGATCTCGAGGAATGTAATAATTTTGTACCAGCCAATTTGAAAAACCGAAGTCAATTGGCACAAGTAAGTGAAAAGAAATAAAGGCTGTGGCTATTCGCACCCAGTCCGTGCGGCCGTGCACTCGTGCGAAACAATAACAAAAATAAAGCAGGATTCGTCTTGTACTGTGCACGGACTGGGTGCGAATAGCCACTGCCAGAAATAAAATTATTAATATTTTATTAATAGTTCAAATTTCTATCATTTTCATTTTTTCATTTTATTTTAGGCTTTGAAAGTAAACTCAGAACAGGCAAATTCAGAATACACAAAAAGATTGACTGAATTAATTGAATATCTGCACACTCAGATTTTTTCTGTTTATCTAATAAATCCGAAAAAAGTTCCAGCATATGAGATATTCACTTTTGGCAGTACGAAAACAGTTAAGTCGCATATCGTTGGCCCTATGAAAGGAGCAATAAACAAAGCCGCTATGGATCCTCATTCTTATCTCCAAGTAAGAATTAATTCGATTTATCACTCATTCTTATTTACTAAACAAAAACTAAACAAAAATTCTTTCCTTCCTGACAGTGTTCCTGCTGTAAAATACCTAGCGAGGGAACAATAGATTCTTCGATGTTGGATGTTTGCATAGTCTTCAAGCTTCAAACAGAGTGTCCAAAATTGATCAACATGTACGATTGGCTGCAGGTGAATGTTTGATATTGACATTATTTGTAAATTCAAATTGATCAATATTTAAAAATGTTTTATTTTTATAGTCGTTCCTTTCAATTGTTACTGACGATCATGACGAGAAACGTGAAGTACCGCCAAAACTCAGGTAAGAAATTTGTTTTAATATATTTTTATGAATGTTGTGTAATAATTTAAAATGGACTGTTTTTCTTTTTATCAGAGCACGATTCACTCAAGCAGTTGCAGATTTGGAACATCTGGGTTTCATCAAAGTGTCCAAAAAGAAAATTGATCACGTAAAACGACTTATGTTGATATAAACAATATTTTCACTCTTTTTAATTGTAAGTAAATAATATTATTTGCAATAAATTATTTTTGAAAATACAGAAATAAATTAAAATAACAAGATCGACATTATATTACTTATACTTATGGAGCATTCTAATGTTTGAATGTAGGCATACTTACATAAGTGATACAAAACCACATTTTCAATTGTTTCATTGTATTTTTCAAAAGCTTTATTTATTGGTGCAAAAACCGTTAACCGTCTAGTATTGATTGTGGCATTTGCTATGACATTATTCGTCAGCAGCTTGTAGAACTGTAATACACAAATTTTTATTTATTTTCTATAATTAAAAAAATTACAATTCGTTTGAACTATATTTTTCACGTATTTGATTACGGCTTGCAATGAGTATTCCATGTTCTTTTGATCAAATAGAATTTTTATCCATTTCAATTTACATTTTTCCAATAATTTCGACATTCAATTTTGTTTAATTCCTTTGTTTTTTTAATTGCGAAGTGCCTTACGAAAGGCTTTATGAAAAAATCGTTGACAGAATGAGAACAGATCGGGGTTGAAAATGAAAGACTTGTCGCATATGAATTTTTTTATAAAGTACAGGGAAAAAACTAATAGATGAAAATAGCTTCTGGCTAAATCAATAGCAGACGAATATGCCGAGTGTAAGTTTTTGTTTTTCACTGTTAATTGAAAGGTGATCTGTCAGGTGTATATGAGTCGGTAACTATTTTTCAATGAAAAGTCTTGCCAAATGGTTTCTTATTTTACAAACAAATGGCCATCTAAAAGTGTACTGTGCAATGTTCATTTTTAACTTTTTGTTTTGTTCTAAACGGTGAGTACTGTACTTTATAATGAAAATAATTTGAGTGTGTCCTTCAATCATACTGTCACTCACTGATACATTTGAGCTTAAAAGTCGATAGTATAATCAAATAATCTTGAAGCCATTGAAATTGCTACCCGTCGTTGAACCTGTATAGAATGTAAAGAGGCTTCAATTCAAACTAAATATTTCAAACAATCGACTATGCTTAATGTTAGGTGAAAAATTTAAAGATAGAAAATTATTTATGATTGATTACATAGTCAAAATTGTAACCTTTTTTTAATACATAAACAATTTCGTTACTGATTAATAATTACTTTCTTCTAAAACACAATAAAAGATTTTCCATATTTAAAAGTCCACACTGATTGTTCGTACGCACTATAATTTTTGCTCTAGCCTACATTTTATGTTGAGACAATTACAACTTCCTGTCCAGTAGAGTGGCTAACATATCAAATCAGTTACAAGAGTACCATTATAACACGTGTTAAATAACTTAATCGTTTATGAAGCTATTGTTATGGATACATTCTGTTAAAACTTGGATAAAAAATGGGTTTCGAGGAATAAAAGAGATTCCTAAATTGTTAATTTAGATTATTGGTAAAAAGTTTACAACATTTTCTTGTTTCAAAATTTATTATACCTTTAGACTTTTTTTTTTTTAGATTGAACATTTTGTCGGTGCAATTTAATCGAATGATTCATTGAATTAAAATAACTTCAATCCACTTAATGAATAAAATTTATTATTAAAAATGTCTAATATGGTGATGCATCAATCATTACCGGTTTGACCGTGAAAACACCGTTTAGTCACATCGGTAACCTAAGTGACTCTATTAATATCTATTTCTTTTAGGTTTTCAAAAAATTCTACCATTTTTGCTACAAATTTTGCAGAATTATAGGAAAGGAAAAATTATTGAAATATTGAAAATAAAAAACTACAATTCTTCATAAATAATTCAATCTTTTAGCAAAGTTCAATACTATAATTTATGCCCTGATAGCCAGATTTATGTAAATTTTGTGTAAACTTTATATAAATGCTATACAAAAAATTTATGCAAATCTAACTTCTCATTGTCCTGCATTATTTACATAAATTTTATACAAGCAACAAAATTTTTTGAATTTTCCAAGTCTTCAAAACCAAAAATTATTTTTTTTTCATTCGTTTATTAATTTCGACACAGAATTTTTTGATGCAAACGATTTATGTAAATAATGAAGCACGATGAGGAGTTACATTTACTCAAATTTTAAGTAAAGCATTTACACAAACGGTGGTTATCAGGGTGGATTTCAGAAATCATGTTAACATCAGTCTGTAGACATGCAATTATACGCTTGGAATTTAATATTTATGTATTATGCAGTCTATTATACAATGTGAAATCGGACTTGACATAATGCTTTCTATGATATTTGATCATTTACAATTCTTTTTGCTATACCAGTCTTTTAGTTTAGAAAAATAAACGTTAAAAAATAATTTAAAAAAATGACTTCAAGAAAGTTAAAGTTACAGTGTTAAGGTATTTTTTCAATCTTATCGCATTTTCAATTGAATCGTAAGCTTTCGATTTTGATCATTCATTTTTTGATGAATGTTAATGAATTAAATAATATAGATACTATTTTATAAAATAGTTTTTTTTTTCGGAAATCCGTAATTCTTTAATAATTTGTAAATTTCCTGACCACAATTTTTAGATGTAATATGATTTTACTAAAATAAGTAAGTGAAGAAAAATACAACCCTACGTCGTATGTATGAGAAAACAGTAAGAACTTTTAGATACGTGAAGTACCGAAAAAAAATGTTATCAATGCCACGTCTCTGAATGAACAAAAATTGATAAAAAACATTACAATAATTTCAATGGTTGTATTTTTTACATAACACAAATGTAGGACGTTTAAAAATAGACTTAAGACTTTTTATTGGATTAAGAATATCTTTGTGATGCAGTAACACATCATTCTTCTTTATATTTCATTCAGCCTAAAGAGAGACTAACTATCACAAGGGCACTTTTGGTTTTAAAACGTGTCATAATCAAGTTTTAGAGGTCTAAAAAAAAAAAAAAAATAAATAAAAAAATAACGCGGAATATACATACCAAAAAATCAGCTATTTATTCAACTTTTTTCTAAAAACATAATTTTTCAAGTGTTATGAAACTTGAAATGAAAGATTTTCTGCAGAATGAGATTTAACTGCAACTTTTATAATGAATAATGAAGTTAAGGGTTAATGTAATCTTTTGTAAGCAATAGGAAATCTGCACATTTTCAAAATTTATTGGTTTTGCAGTATTTTCATATTTGTCGATTAAAGCGTTTTATTTCTTATTGAATATAACATTTTTTCAGACAGAGTTAACTAACGGAATTAATTAACAGAATTAATTTGTTACTCAAAATAATTGCATCCCTAATTAAAAGTACCAGAACTCTCGTACCTCACTGATCTAATCTAACTTTAGCATGATGTTTTACTGAATTAGCGATATGACCAATTAAGGCAAAATATTGTCTTCACAGTTCTTCAATTCACAGTTTTTTCCAAAAAGTTGTGGCTCTTTTTAATTTACGTTTCACCCGGTTCATCGAATCGTCATTCCAAGCCATTGACTGAAGAAAAATATCAAGAGAAAAAATATGAGAAACCTTTGACAGTTCACTGTCAAGACGAATTTGTTCCAAAATGGTCGGTTCAGTTGCTCCGAGTTGAGAAATTGTAATTACGATGAACACTTTATACAATGTTGTCCATGAATGCAGGAACATTTTGATCTATCAGACGGTCGCTGAGAAATGGGTTGTTTTATGCACAAAATCACATTGAATAATTTTAAAACCCTAATAACAGTGTCATCTCAGTGGATAATTGAATTTATAAATTATCTTGAGCGTTGACAATCGATCTCAATCGAAAAGCAATAAACGCTTTTACAGAATTATTTAAAAAATATTTACAAAGTATTTACTGTCACATATATACGACACCGTGCATGAGAGACACGCGCGAGCAGAACATATGATAGCGCGATACTGCGCCCTAGACTCTTACCATCGCTCGACCCTTACTTCCCCCTCTTCTCTCGAAGAATGAAGTTACATCTTGATTATTTGTTTTCATGTGCTGTTTTTATTCCACAAATTTTTGAATAAAATGTGACCTGTATAAAGAAAGATGCAACCCTAATATATCTTATATATACAAAAATAAAGAGATGCATCAATTTGGAAATAAGGAAAAAAAGCTTGGGGTAGGATTTTTAAACGAATGTTTGAGATTAATTATTGAATCTTGATTTATCAGTTTTTTTTCAGTTAAAATGTATTAGAATATTCTAAGCAATCACAAAAAAGTTGAAACATGAAATTGAAATTGTTGATTCAACAATTTCTCATGAAATTTGATATTCATACCGTAAAATCAAAGAAAATTAAATGTATAATTATTTTTATTTTAATATACTAATTTCAAGGTATATATTATTTTTATTGGGTTTTACGAACTGTAGTTTTCAAAATGATTTTCTGTGAAATTCTCTTTGATGAAAATCTGTGACATTTAATTGTTGTAATTCAACCATTTTCTGTACAACATATTGAAAGCTGTCATACGAAACCAGAACTTTGCAAACTGAAAAAGTTCATTTTCAAGATTACTGATTTTCGATATTGAAATGTTGTTGATTTTAACAGTTAGGTTATTGGTTGGCTGATTTCATGGAGTGTCAAAAGTTAGGTTCAACTTGAATTTTCTGCTGTGCTATGGTATCGCACGAAGTTGGTCTGATCGATAGTATTACTTGACAACCCCGAACAGTTTATTTACCTAGGCATGTACGAAAGTTGCATTCATATTATAAATTGGTACGTAAGTATTTTTTTTATCCCTGATAACCATATTTCTGTAAATTTCTTGCACACTACATAAATGCTATGCAGAAATTTTGTGCAAATTTAACTCCTCACTATGCTTCAGAATTTACATAAATCTGATTTACAAATTAAATTTTTTTTTTTTAAGTTTTGAAAACAAAAAATTATTTGTTTGACTCATTTATGACTTTGAACGATCATTTATTTTTAAAATATTGCTGCATATTATTTATGCAAATTTTGCATGACAATGAGGAGTTAGATTTAAATACATTTTGTGTAAATTCTTTGCATAAAGCCTGGTTATCAGAGTATTTTTTGTTCTTAACATTAGGAGTTACGAGATGAACTTCCGAATTCAAGGTTTCAATTTTTCGAAAACGATTTTCGAATAATTTTTAGTGAATCCTTGCTTTTATTACTTTATTACAGATAATTTTCCCATTAATTAAAATTTTTTTCCAATTTTTTTCTACTATCACATTGTTTCTACTTTAACTAGATACTCCACACGTTCCGCGTGTCACTTTGATTTAAACATGTTTCAAATACACTCCGCAAAACAATTAACGATCCACACCCCTAAAGTTTTGCTTTTTTTAAATTGTCATAACTTTGACCCATTCCATTAAAAAAAAGTTTATTTTACACCAAATTGAAGCTTGGAACCTTAGCTTTGACATTCTT
>JAPYZS010002010.1:0-16796 GCA_030522925.1 Trissolcus japonicus
TATATATATTTTACTAAATTCAACTTAATTTAATTGAAATTAATTGAATTGAATCATACTCAATATGTTTGTATTTAACTCTCAGACATGATCAGATCTACTCAAATATAAACAGATCTGATGATTGAATAAAATCTTATTCAATCAGATAAAAAGAGATCTACTCAATTTTCATGCATGGCCAGATCTGATTCAATCAGATCTGGCCATACCTGATCAGACATGGAACTTTTTTTCCCTGGAGTGTTCAACCAAATGAACCGTCTCCAAGTTATTAACAACAATTATATAATATATACAATAGAATATATACAATATGCAATACAATAAAAACAACGTAATTAATTACAATAAGTTATTATCCAACAAAAATATGAAGTCTTATAAACAATTTTGTAAATTAAAAACAAATTTTAATATTTCAATAAGATTTTTAGGTAATCTGAAAATTTGGTTTGATTCAGAAAAAAAAAATTTTCCTCATAAGCAAATGTTATATTTAAATTCTTTTAATTTCTGAAATAATAAGTAAATATAATATATTTTAATATGAGCAAGTTTAAAATAAATTCATTCAAAAAGTTTAATTAATCAATCATGTATGTATATTGTTTGTTAATTTATATTTCATCTTGACAGCTTTAATGAGATTGGATTTTTTATTTGTTGCAAAACAACCTCACACAAACGAACAGCTTAGCAACGTAAAACAGTTGAAGTTAATTGAGGTTGCTGTGACTGACATGATAATCAAAATGAAAGTACTGTATAAAACAATATGCTGCATGAAAAGATGACAAAAAATATGAAATTCTAGATTTAACTCTTTCAAAAGAAAATGTGAGAAAAGAAGACGGTCGATGAAAATAAAGTGATGTTTCACATGTATTATTATTCTGTTAAAATCTGAGTATTATTTAAATCTTGAAATAAAAAATAATTATTGAACAACTTGTAATGCAGTACAACGAAATTCCTCATAAGATCTCACATTTTGTTCAGATCTATTTCTAAAGTAAACAGCATCAAAGGCAGTTTTATTTTGAGGTCGAAATGAGACGTGACAAAGATCTAAAGTTGATCTTCGATCAAAAAAAAGTGAAATATTTTTTACTCGGGAAAGTTGCTGAGGTACTGAATTATTTTTTTCCAAAATAGAAAAACATTTATAAGAAGAATGCAAACTTAAACAAAAATAAAATAACCCAAGTAGAAATTTCTTATGCAGAAACACAAGGTCAGCAATGCTGTGCCTAGACGCAAGTGATCGGATACCGAAAGTTAACTTTCGCAGTTATATCAATTGTTAATTGCAAAATGATTAATTAATAAAAGTACCAAGTCACATAATTTAAATAAACTAAAAAAATAATTAATTAATTTAATTAAATTGAAGAAACAAAAATGGAATATATCCCAGTCAGGTCCTGGGGGATGCCAGGCGTGACGCACTGTACCAATGCCCGGTCAAGAATACTGACTGAAACCTGGTAAGGGCCTAGTCAGTATTCCTTTCATCAAGATTTCCCGGCGTAAACCAGACCGCGCCCTGGTTTTTGCCATGGCATGCCCGATTGAATTTTTAATTTGAAAAGTACAAATCACAATAAAGAAATTATAAATTCGAAAAATTAATAACAAAATTGTGCGTTCAAGCTTTTGTGAGGGCTCGAGATTCTACATGCTTTATGCCTTTTTTCGTTACAGTGCAAAACGATATTGAAAAACGTCTCCGTGACAAATTGGATTTTGTCGAGTCACTGTCATTCTCGCTGCCACAAAGCTTTGTCGCGGACTACAAGCAGATGAATGTGAAGAGGCTCGCGTGCGCGCACTCCTCCAGACGTTGTCACTTAACGTCAACGGAAAAATGCGAGTGGTTTCGGGAACTTTCGTTCTCTCCTTCATTTTTTCTCTCTGGCTACTCATTTGCCGTGGTGGCTTTGCGTCTCCTCGAGTTATGCAAACTCAATTAGTTGACCAGCAAACACAATTTCTCGTGTGGCTTTACGCATTGAAACTTTCGTCTCGACTTTGTCTATTTTTTAGCCCCTCCCTATGCTAATTGGTGCAAAATAACTTGTTCAATTTGTTCATACATACATTAATCCTGCCAATTAATCTGGTCCAGCATACATTAACCCTTTGACCCATACATTTTTCTAATGTATCATTCTGCTCCAAAATTTGCATATAGGGGTTTTTTTCATCGCTGAATACGAATTTGATATCATATTTTCAAAATTCAAAATGGCCGCCAAGATGGCGAATCAAAAACATCACATGTCAGATTCGTGATTTACGGGTCAAAAACCCTAATATACCGAGTTTCATAGTAAACAGTTTATTTTTGATGTTTTTGTTTAAAAAAAAGTTTTTGGAAAAACTTCATTTTTCTATGAAAAAAACCAGTTTTACTAAGGTGTGCCCTTTTTGGGCACAATATGGGTCAAATGGTTAAAATCGATACGAGAGAAACTAAATGAAAATATGTTAAATTATTCAATGCCTAGGGTCATTTTTGTCAAATCAAATGTAAAATTACAACATCCCACAGGGACAAAAATATACGTACAAATATATGTCGAATTTATATTTATTATATAAATAATGTATATTTTTAGATGAAATTTATATTTATTTTATATTAAATTTATATAAGTTATTGCTGCTTTATTAATAATTTATAAATGAGATATACGTAGAGTATATGCGAATATATTTTAAGTATATAAAATATGTGTAAAATATGTGTAAAATATATTTTGAACTATATTTTTGTCTGTGTGGGATATATCTCGTGCAAATAATAAAGATAATTAATCAAGATTATTGTCTTGATCATTTATAATTCAAATAAATCAAATAAATTCAACATTCTTTTGATAGCATAGCAGAGTTTGATAGATCGACAAGGTGAAATTAGTATGAATATAATAAATAGCAAACAATTCATCCTGTATATATTGGAGGTCGGTAAACCACATGATTGAATTCTGTCGATAATAATTTCAGTATGTACTGTCAATATTTATTCATAATGCTCCCAGATCACAATTTTCTCATCAAAATAAAAAAATGTATTTAACAAATACCAATAAAAAATAACTAAATTGACAAATTAGACACATAAACATTGTGTAAAAGTTATTGTGAAACGGAACATACGATAACATAAAAGTTAATAGAATAAACAGAAATGTAACTGCAATTAGTTTTCCTTTCAAATGAAGGAAATACGATAAAATACATTGCATAAGCGATGTCAAACAAATTCAGTTCCCAGACGGATTGCTTAAATATAAACGTGACATTTTACAAATGCAGACTCTTTCACTGCATTGAGTTTAGTAAATAATATTATGTTTTATAATAAAAGCTTAAAATCATTCTATTTTTAGAGATCGATGTTTTGTTTTGTAAAGCTGACTTAAATATTTGTATGAAAAAAAAGTGAAAAAAATAATGAAACTTCCAACTCCAATTCATTGTTGCAAACTTAAAATGTTTTGACAAAACACAATTCTATCGGAAAATAGATAGACACAGCTATGTTGACAGTGTATAGTTTTTACACTGTTCTTATTAAAATTTAATATTAAAAATATGATAATGTGAAAAACAAATTAAAATAATGAATAAATTTTCGATTGTTAAAAATAAGAACTGAATTTTTACACATTTTCTGTCACATTTTTAAATATACATTTTAATGAAAACTGATGTGTACAATATGCCCACAAGGACAAAAATATAGTTCAAAATATATTTTACATATATTTTATATACTTTACATATATTTTATATACTTAAAATATATTCGTATATATTCTCCGTATATCTCATTTATAAATTATTTATAAAGCGGCAATAACTTATATAAATTTAATATAAAATAAATATAAATTTTATCAAAAAAAAAATACAATATTTATATAATAAATATAAATTTCACATATATTTGTACGTATTTATATTTATTGTATATTAAATTTATATAACTTATTGCCACTTTATAAATAATTTATAAATGAGATATATGTAGAATATATACGAATATATTTTAAGTATATAAAATATATGTAAAATATATTTTGAACTATATTTTTGGATATATAGTCAACATAACGGTGCTCACTTACTTTTCGAATTAATATAACAAATATACTTGATCAACAACCATTTTTTTTTTCGTTTTGCAATTGTCTTTCGCGAAATTAATATAATAATCTGCAATTTATTTATAAAATATAAATTGATTAAATAAACTATAACAAAATGAATTTAATGAGCCATATGATTAAGACTTTTGCAAAGAATATTAAAATATAATGACACGATAATAAGGTACTTGTACATCGAATTTGTATAATTTTCTTTTGTATTGAGTAATTTTATATCATTTCTTTAATAAAAAAGAAGAATTGAACTTTTTTTATGTTCCTCTTTGTTCGAGTGCAGGTTCAGTGTCTCGACTTTCCACCTCGTAATAGTGTATAACGTGTAAACCGCAAATATGAAAATCTTTTTAATATACGGTGCCACTAAATCTGCCTTATCTGGAGAGGGGGCAACTTTTTTTATATCCCCCAGGAGCCATTACTAAAGTGGCGCAATCGCCCGTCACACATCCTGGGCGGAATTTAATTAAACATTTTGAAAAAAACGGAGACAACGTGATGACAAATGAGTGCCAAAAAGTGACACTAATTACGAATTTTGACGCTACGCCACGTCGTATCTAATTTATTCAGCCCGTCGTCCTCCTACGTGCCCGTTTTCGAAACCACACACATACGTATTGCGCGAGAGTCGGCATATTTCGTGCTTCACTTGTTAATTTCCAAGTAAACATCGCGCGTTACCGGATGTAGCCGTTTAGGTTATCTTGCAATGTCACTATCTTTTTACCTCCGACTTTAACTTTATAGTGGAAAGAATTTTATAAAAAATGAAAAAATAATGAAAAAAATGTTATACTTAATAATATTATTAATTAATTATAATTAATAGTATAATTAATATAAAAACAATTAGCCCGGGAAAAAAAGTCCAGGTCTGATCAGACCTGGAAATAGTTCTGAGTAGGTCAAAATTTGTCCAATTTTATCTGATTCATGTCTGATTTTACATGATCAGACAAAATTTTGCCAAATTAGGTCCATTCTCTGATCTGATAAGGCCTGGAAAATGAGTAGATCTGATTGAATTCAGGAAAATTTCCATGTCTGAATAGATTCAATTAGACTAAATCATGCATAACCAGACATAGAAATTTTCCTGAATTCAATCAGATCTACTCATTTTCCAGGTCTGATCAGACCTGAGAATGGACCTAATTCGACAAAATTTTGTCTGATCATGAAAAATCAGACATGAATTACATAAAATTTTACAAAATTTGACATATTTAGACCTAATCAGGACTATTTCCAGGTCTCATCAGACCTAGACTTTTTTTTTCCCGGGAGGAGCATATTATGATTATAGGATATTATGATGCAAAATAAAATCAATCAATTGATGAAATTCGAATGGTTTGACTAAAAAATTTCATTAGTCTGCATTTTCAAAGTGAAAATTTCAATAATGAATGACCATGCGATTTGTAAAAACAGCTTTATCCTGGGTGGCCCATGCACAAAGGCGATATGATGAACAAAATGGGCGCAAGTGATTGGTACACTTGCGGCAATTTTGGCAGGTGTCCCTGTTTGCCAAAGTCACGACAAGTCTCTCTCGCTGAGCGATAGTTTAATTATGCTTTACGTTCCACCGACATTTCATCTCATTATCCGCCATAACGATCCGCCGTGTTGCGTCATAATGCGGAAACTCTGTGTGAGATAACACTGCTCGTTGAAGCAGCGCGCGTTGTTCGTTATAACGAAGAATGCGTGTTGTGTACGCAAATCAAACATTAGCGTACCGCGAAATGAGAGGGACCCTTTGAGTTTGCAAGATCTCGAGTGGATTCGGTTTGTCTGAAGTGAGACGCGGTTGAAATGTCTGCTTCGGCTTGTTTGCGTGTTTCAATATCATTCCTGACGACATGTTTAACGATATCCAATTATATTTTCATTCGGTTACATCTTGTTTCTACACTAGTAGAAATTGATCGGGCGTTTGTAGGGCTTGTAATGCTCTTCCTTATAGGGACCTCATAAGGCGAGCTCGCCCTATAAGGGAGAGCATTGCAAGCCCTACAAACGCCTGATCAATATCTACTAGGGCAATAATAAAAATTTATATTTCGATCTAATCAGTGACGTACACGTACTTGTCACAAAATAAATAATTTTGTGCATCTGCAGTTTCTTTCTGGCCATAAATAAATTAGAAAAATAATCTATTAATGATTATGCACTGTGAAAAAAAGAAATATATATTTATTTTGTTTATAAAAAGTATACTTCTTAAAAAAGTGTGAAATTAGAGATAATACTCAGTGTATTTCTACATTTCCAACGTATTGCACTATTTAAAATGTGATTTTTTTAGTGAAATGGAAATGTTTTGTGAAATTTACAATTCTATACGCTGTGTAATTTTACATCTTTCTTACAAATTTACATTAAATGTAAAGTCTGAAATTATCCGGTTAGTGTCATTTTGTTATTCTTATGTTGGATTTTTGAAATGTATTTCTGGAAAGGTTTAAAAATGCAACTTGAGATTTAAAAAGAAAAATATCGAAAAGTCAAAATAATTAAAAAACTAGAAAATGTTGGACTAAAGTGATGAAATTTCGAAACAATGTCGTGCCCAACTAATGTTCAATTTTGAGCAGTTGGGATGTATGTCCTCTTTTCAATAGAACTTGGTAGTTCTGACGAACGCTTCCTCCATTATCGACCCGATTTAGTGCCGAGAATGTCGAAAAGCAATTTCCAAATAATCGAACGCTGATATGGCTCTATCAGCTGCGATGCCCGAGACGTCTTAACGTTGCGCTTCCGGCGCAAGAGAACAATGGCACATACGACGCTTAAGGTAACGATATCAAATTTCGAATCATCTTGCCAATACCGGATGTTGCCCGGGTGGGAACAAAATTGAACCAATCTAGTTGTCCGGTGACGTCACGTGTGCATTCATGATATACATTTCGTGATGATCCTCTGAGAATGTACAATATTTTTCACTTTTTTTTGATGCACTTGTATATCGTGTACCACAATACACTAGACTTGCTATCAAAATTAGTGTCATAAGTAAAACAGAAATGTAACTTTAACAAAACATCTCATTTCAAATTTTTTTTCTAAAATCACACTGTACATCGCGTAATGTTACACTTGTTCATTTATTTGCATTTGTTTATAGTGCGAAACCCAAAACAACGTGTCATTTTAGATATATCTTTCTGCACTGAGAAAAAATTTAAAATAAAAATTACTATAACTTCTGGCAATCCAGACATATCGTGCAACATCTAAAAAATTTGACTAGAAACTTATAATAATTTTTACAATATGGTATAGTAATTTTTATTATACCCGACAGTAAAATTTACTATAATTATAGTAAATAAAATATGAATGTTATAGGATAATTCGTAAAATTTTTAAGATATGTCTCGATTACTATATGTTAAAGTAATTTTTATAACAAGTCTTTTCTCAGTGTGATTACTTTGGCTCACTTTTTCTAAAATTAAACAGAAAGTTCAAATTATATCTAAAGACACATATCCACTCTCCATTTAAATGCAACTAACCTGGGATAAATTTCACGATAAAGTGTGTACCCCAGCTTATAAAAAAAATAAAGTTTCCCCTCGAATTTTTTGCCGTTAGTTTAAGTGCTTCTAAAAGCGATTTTAAGTTGGATTTTCGCGACTTGCCCATTAGACACTGTAAAAATGTCAAGAGCTTTCCCGGCTTATATTTCTTGAAACGAGATTGTGAAATAGAAAAGAAAGAACCACGAGTTTCGCGTTGTTTCATGCAACATGTCAAATTAATCCATTGTGAATTCTACCTTTTCCATTGAGAAAATATTTGCGAACTGAGCTAATTTTGGACGACTCATTAAAAATTAATCGACTATTCAAAATCAGAGCAATTGCGACTCTCTTTGCAAGCGCCTCCGAATTAGCGCTCCTTCTTCAAAGGAAGTTTCAACCCACAATACACGCTCCAACCGACAGCCATGTTAAGTTCGCGTAATTGAGATGTAAAATTTTATGAAGAGTTTTCATCCCCGCCCCCCTCCCTTCCCGGCTAAACTTTTCATGAATCTTATCGTCGAGTCCCGCATAGTTTCATGTCGAGTTATCCAAGTTTTGCAAAACATGAAAGAGCGTTAAATTTTTATTAAACTATCGAGCCAAGTGGATTGCTTCGATTCGTTTGTGCCGTCACGCTGCTCTTAAAAGTTCGTGTTTTTTCTTCCGCGTTTCTTCTCTTTTTTTCGATCCTTTTCCCAATCATCTCGCTTCGTTCGATTTTTATCTACCGTTGAGATTTTTTTTTTCATCCACTGGTTTATTTTAGAGTTTTTCGCTTTTGCCACGACGAAAATTATTTTTGCATCAACAAATAAGAAACAGAGACAATAGTTTTTTAAGGAGGTACACAATGGCTGATTTTTACTTATACCCGAATAAATCCACAGGGACGAAAATATATGTGAGAACATACTTTTCATTATTATTTTTAAAAGGTAACATAATAAACTGTCACATTTATATAATCCAAAAATTTTAAATTCTACTCGTCGATCAGCCAATCAGAAAACGAATGAAGCGAGGACATGCAACTAACTTTTAGCGACCACGAACCTTTTTAAGATGGATGGATTATATAAGTATAATATATTTTTTCGGTAAAATTTATATTAATTTTGAATTAAATTTATTCAACTTGTTGCCGCTTTATAAATATTTTGAGATGAGAATATGTAGGATATAAACGAATATTTGTTGAATATATAAATTGTACGTGAAACATATTTTCAAATATATTTTCGTCCGTGTAGGAATACTTCTCAACTGATAATCACACATCTCAACAGTAAATTCATTTATATTTTTGTTTCAGAGTGGAAGAATAGAAAAAAAAATAAATAAAAAAACGTACGCCCCAGGGGTAAAGAATCAAAGTGTCTCGAATTCTTGACATTTGGGAAATGCGCTGACAAAAACATCGTACATTCTGTTTAACCAATCGAGTCGCGTACTGCTTTCAGCGGCGTCGTTCTTTATCAGTGTTGACTTGGCACAAGCGCTGCGCGTGTAGTACGCCGCGCAAAGCAACATAAGGAAAAAAACCTCGCTTTTTTTACTTTTGTCGCTTGAATCGCTTTTTTCGTGAGCCCACGTCGATCTCACGTAACTACGGAAGACGATATCCTTGTTTTTTCTTCTGTCCATATATTTTTACCGTTACTTTTTATATCTCGTCTCGCAGTTCGCCTGAAAGTTCAATTTTTTCAGTGTACAAACAGTCAAATCAGGCTCGACAAAGGCAAATTCCTCCATGACCAAAAACGACCACACTCACAGAAAAAACCATTTGAGTCAAGAAAAAAAATCCAGAGGTAAGCATTTTAACATTTTTCCAAGAAAATTAAATCTAATCCAAAGAAGATAATGTTGGAAATTATAATTTTGAGTCAAGAGGTTAGAGCATGGAATAAAGATTAAATGATGTTCGTCGCAAAATGAATTATGCGAGACAATCACTCTAAATATCATGACGTGTATTTTTCCTCACTCATTAATTTTAATGTTTTTATATTTTTCTGTCACTTCATAAAAAATAGGTTGAAATATTCGAAACATTCATATTTGTATACATTAATGTTGTAATGATTTGATGTCTATTTTAAGTTTTTTTTTTATATTTCTAATTTTTGTAATTACAAAAATTAAAAAATCCGTATGATAAGGAAATTGACCATCATTTATGTTTAGATGATTTTATATTCTAATTTATTAGCGCAAAGTAAACATTCAAATAATGAAAATATGTAGAGGAAAACAGTTAAAGCAGTAGTACAATATTTTATAGTTCTGCATCAATGTTGACGTGTAAACTTCAAAATCTTGAGTCAAGATTTTTACTCTACATCAGTCGGCATTTTTAAAATCTAGATTCAACATTATACTTTAAATAGTTTGAAACATTTTGACTCAGGTGAATATTTTTTATCACCATATGAGTAACGTTGAAGACATAAAAAATTTCGACTCAAAATATTATTTCTGTGAGTGCTCTACCACTTCGAAAGGGAAACTGGAAAACTTAATACTGAAAGGACAATCTCCGTTTTCAGATAAGGAAACTTAGATCCATCAGACATATAATTCATAAAAAAAAAAAAAAAAAAAAAAAAACAATTTATAAATTTTGTTTTTCAATGTTGGCCAATTAAAAGTAGCACTTCTTAAAAAGTTCCAGAGTGAGTAGTTTTTCGTTTCAACTTGTTTTTTTTTCTGGTTAAAATTTACCAAATGAAAAGCAATTTTGTTTTTTTCATTAATCCTATAACGACTTGGGGAGTAAGTTTTAAGGGTGATTTAAATGTATCACCAATTAGGTCACGATGCTCTCATTGGCCACGAGTACAAGTTATAATGAGCACGCGAGTTTTCCGCGAAAATACACTCGCAATTTTCTCGTTACAATGGCATATAGAAGAAAAAAAAACAAGGTTGCAGCGCCATCTGCATAACCGTAAACGTTATCACGGCGCCATCTACGATACAATCACCGGCATCTCAAAGATGCCGGGTCGTTATCGTAAAGAAAAAGGGCGAAATTGGTTCCATAAAATTATTAAACATCGTGGAACGTTGATGGGACGTTTCAGAATAGTAGCGACGATTCAAATGAAAATTACGAGGGCGGTTTCCGAGTTATACAAAAAGGAATGATAGTAATGAGTGTCATTCATTTATTCGTATTTGAACTCTGATCATGGTAGGTGTTTTGGAAGTCTCGACTGCTTCGCGTGTTAATTTCATTAGCATTGAAAAGTTTTAACTACCAGTGATTTCGTTAGCTCTGTTGTTAGCTAGTTGCTCCATAAACTGACGATAATGTAGGGCAAATAGACACATACATTTGGTAGCGTTCCAACAAGCCTTGCTAATAATATTTTGTTTCAAACAGAGCATTATGACACTTCACTTTATACCAAATTGCTCGGGGTACTTTCCTGATTTGAAACAGATTTAATTCAATTTCGTCCTATAAACAATTGAGCGCGATCGAAAAAATCTTGAAACACGAGTTATGAACGCAAACGAAGTTGCGTCATGGAAATTCATCCTGCAGGCCTCAAGTTTTGCTTTGTGGCGTGTCGCAAAACTCGAAGACGCTCATTGGTCCGTGAACTCTCACAGGCATCCTCGGGAATCCGTTCATCGGGCCGCATGTTAATGTCTACAACAATATCCCATGGCGTGTAAACTTACCGGTGACATTGAGGATGATATGCTGAACGTTATTGCATTCTCGATTGACGGCGAGGTACGTTGCCTCGCACCTATACAACCCCTCGTCTTCGACCTTCAAGTTCGGTATTTTCAGATAAGTTTTCGTCGTGTTCTCGGAGATTATCATGTGCGACCTGAAACATATCACACCCAAAATCACATTTTACATTTATGCACTGTATAAATTACTATTTTCCAATTCGAATCCATCTTACATTACAAATAACCAAATGCTTAATTATTACGAAATTGAAATATCATCTAAGAAATAAAAAAAATTAGAATCCGGGGAAAAAAATTCCAGGCTAGGGAAATTTCCATGTCTGGTTATGCATCATTTAGTCTAACTGAATCTGTCCAGACATGAAATATTTTCTGAATTCAATCAGACCTACTCATTTTTCAGGTCTGATCAGACCTGAGAATGGACCGAATTCGACAAAATTTTGCCTGATCATGTAAAATCAGACATAAATCAGATAAAATTTTATAAAATTTGACATATTTTAATTTGACATATTTAATGACATATTTTTAATTTGACCTAATCAGGACTATTTCCAGGTCTGATCAGACTTGGACTTATTTTTTTAAATATATTAAATTTAAAAAAAAATTAAAATTAAATTGAAATTTTAAGTTAATATTTGAATTACGTTAAATTTTTTAAATAAATAATGAAACAAAAATACAAAAAGTAACAATTCTGTGAAATTTGATATTAAATGGTTGAAGGAAGGAAAGCATGGCGCGTAGATTGATTTTGCCATATACTCGTTATATGGAACAATTAGAGAAGACGTGTATATCTTTGTTTGAATAATTTATATGTCAAAAGCTGAGCTATAAAACAAACGCGTTTGTAAAATTAATGTTTACGCTTAGCTAAGCCCTCGCATCGCTGTTAAGTTACATTAACGGCTCTTGGAAAACATTGTTGGTACAAATGAACCGCAATAACTGCGTTAATGGGTCCTAAGGGCACAGGACGCAAAGTTTGCGAACGCCGCCAGCTCTCTGTTCCAACTGCGGAATCTGCCGGGCATTATCAGTCAAACCCGATTTCGAATACACCAATGCGACAAAGTTTCCATCAAGGACACAATTCATCTATTTTCGGCAAGCTTGTAAACTCGGGCGTTCATTGTGTTTCAGTTGATGACAATGTGAAGAGTACACCGCGTAAACTTGTCATTCCATCAAGTTATATGTATTTTTTGGACGGCTAAGCAAATTGATTCGGGATGAAATCGGGCACGTGAAAATATACGAGACCTAACTTTAGTTTTGCCGAGGCTTAGTTAAGAGTGATCATAAATTATTTTGCGTTCTCGATTCGTGGAAAAGTTTGAAGTTCGGTGTAACTCAACTGAAGAAAATAAGAGGATTGGGAGGATCTAAGCTAGAAGATCGAGTAGACCTATTTTGGAAATGAGAATCGGTTTAAATTTTCATGACATATTGTAATAAGTGAAAATAAACTTTATTTAATTAATTTCTTTTACTAAAAGTACTAGAAGAAAGTTAAAAATTTATTTCAATTTACAATGATTTATAGTTTGAAAGAAAATGAAATAAATACCGCGGTAATTAGAAGTTAGTAAACGAAAGAGGGCAAATGAATTATAACAATCAATCGAGTTTTTGCTGAAAAATGCGAAAGAGAAAATATGGGGTTGAATGATCATTAAATCAATATGCGCATATTTGATATAATTTCTAACTTGCGGAGATTGGTATTAAACAATTTTGTTGCTTTAAGGCTCAGTTGTTGGTCTGAGTACTCGGTATCCCGCAGGTCTCGATCGAACAAACATTTCGTTCACCCGTACACTGCATAATCACGCGGCGTCGATATTTTATTCCACTCCAGGCGTTATTTCAGACTTTGTTACTGGATAAAATGCGTGCATGGAGAGAAAACGAGAAGTCCGCGAAAGTCAGATTGATCGTGCCATTACAGCCGGGCAAGATTAGATCTAAACTTACGATAATGGTATCGATAAATCGAATCAAAATCTTTAATATAGCAATGGCAATCTGATAAAATATTGTTATCATGATAATCATCGTTACCCATTTCTTAAATACAAAAATATATAATTGATTTTTTCTAATATTTCATCTAAGTTACAAACATTACAAGGCCTATTGAGTCTGACCAAAATAAAAAATGTCCTGATTTTATTTTATTCAGTTTATTGACATCTATAAATGTATGAAATGTTTCAATAAAAAAATTCCAAATATTTATTTTCAATCTTTACAGTTATTTTTTATATTTTTAAATTGGTGTCATCCAATGGTTTTTTAAATTTTATTTAATTGAATTTTTTTTCTATTCAAAGAACAAAAAAATTCCAAGGTAAAAAAAATCAGTACACAGTTAGCAACCCTTGTATTCCCGTGTATTTTAATTCCCCATATACCATAAAATTACCTGTAACGCACCAAATGATTAGAACGCTGTTATGTGCGTACACATGCTTCTAATTCAAACTGAACTGCTCTTTCTCGTTTTTAATTACCCGTAATTTTGCACATGCAGGAGATTTTACCGTTTGATTTAATTATAGTTAGATTCACGTTGCGTGTTTGTATTTGTGCGGGTCAGAGTTCAAATGTTTGTTTCGCCAATAAGTAACTGTACTGATCCAGTACTGGCGGCGGACGTCGATTGGTATTTTTTCGATGAAATTCACATTAATTTTATATTGAATTTATACAACTTATTGCCGCTTTGTAAATAATTTATAAATGAAAATACGTAGAATACCTATTATATTATTTATATTATTATATTATTATATTATTTATATTATATTATTTATACCCTAGTAAAAATTTTTCAGGGCGTACCCTGAATATCTTCAGGGACCCTTAAGGGCATGCACGGTTAGTAGAGACGAATAGCTCCAACAAGGGCAACCCTTGAAGAGCCTATTATTGCCCTTTGAGGATGTGTTCCGAGAACTCAGCGGACATGTGACGCTGTGCCCTGTCATTGCCTTTGAAGGGCGAATGAAGGGCCAATGAAAAGCTACTACGATGCCGGCATTGATTATTTTTAAATATAATATTTTTCAACAAATTTTGTATGAAAAATATTTAAACGTTAATAAAATTAACAATATAGAAAATTATGAATACTTTTTATAAATTTTCACAGAACGTTGTAACAGCTGCATTACATTTTACATAATAAATTGTTTAATATAATAATAACATAATAATTGTTTATAAGTATTAAAATTACTCAAAAATATAAGAAAACTAATGTTATATCTGACAATATATTGTCAATATATTATCAATATATTGACAATGTATTGACAATATATAGACAATATATTGACCATATATTGACCATACATTGACAATAGATTGCCAATATAAAACAATATATTGATAGTATTTTGAAATTGCTAATATATTGGCAATACATAGTCCATATATAAAAAATATGCAAACATATATGGTCATGGTCAATATATTATCAATATATGAACAATATATGATTTGCTGAAAATAATATATGGTTAATCTATTGATAATATATGGACAATATATGATCTTTTTTACTAGGGATAGACAATTTATTAAATTTTTATTGCTTGTTATTTTACATAAAAAATAATAATTTATGAACACGGGGGTTTGCAGGGTGAGGCCTCACCCGCCAAGAAAGGCTCCGCTTACAGCGGATGAATCGCCCTTAAGGAACCCAGTTCATTTGTAAGGCATGCCCTTCAGATGCCCGGAAACAATTTTTTCTAGGGTACGAATGTATTTTAAATTTATAAAATATACGTGAAATATATGTTCGTCCGTGTGGGAGGCTAGGCACGTTTGTTAGTCTTCGACAGCTACCGACTTTTCTACATGGGGTCGTACGGTTGAAGCATTATCCAACGTTTTACCGGCACGTATATGCCGGTAATAATCGTTTCATAAGATGCAAAATTTTCGTTTCGCTGAACATTTTAAGAACAAAACGAGTTATTCAACGCTGTATTTCATATTAAAAATTTTTAATAAAAAGTTATAATTACATTGTATTGATTTTGAACGGGAAATATGCGTATTGGGTATGCAAGCTTTTACATTTGTCACGACAAAAATCATATTTCAAGCTGAAATTGTGAAAATTCGCACAATGATGTAAAATACAATTGAAAATTGAATCGACCACAAACGTTTGTACGAATTTTCAACTCGAAATGTGATTTTTTTGTAGAATAAATATTGACAATATGTTAGCAAGAGGAGAGGATGGAATAACCAATTGTACACGCACCATTATTTTTCACACCATTTTCACAGCCGCCTGTCGGAAAGCATTTCATAAAACGCAAATTTCCCGACTCCGCTACAATATCAATTTCCAAGTAAAACTTTTTCGTACAATTCATGGAATAATTTTATCTTGGGCTTTTTTCATCTCCAGGCTGAGCAAACTTTTCCTTTCTCTTTTTTACTTATTGTAAAATCCAGAATGCACTTAAACAATTTTCAGTCTCGAATAATTAAATTTTTCATATTAACTGGTACGCCTACAATGGCGCAGTCGGCTTTGATATCACGACAATAATTAATATCAATTTGTGATGCATCATGAAACGTATTAATGTTTTCAGCGGAGTGTTTAATTTCATTAAACGGTACACATTGGTGACAGCCGACAAAAAGTGAATTAAAATTTCGTTGCAACAAAGCTCTTTTAAAACATTTTTTATTATAAGATCGAATTTTTCATCACTACATGACGAATTGCCAGTTGCACGAGAGCTATTTGTGAGTTCAATTTACCTGTCGAAGTTTGTGTGTGTTTAATAAATTTCAGAATCGAATATTTTGTTCACACTCGATTTTAAACTGATTTTTTCGTTCAACGCTGTGGTATTTCAAAAGAAAATGTGGACTGTATACCCAAGCAGAAAAATACAGTCGTAACGACGTTGGCACGGCGTTGGTAAAGTCGTATCGACGCTGTTCGACAACGTCGCGCCAACATTGGGTAAGCGTTGGCCAAAGTTGTTTCTACATTGTTTGCCAACGTTGTCCCTACGTCGATTGCCGACATTCCCATTACGTAGGATTCTTTTGTTATTATTTTGTTAAATAATAAAAAAATATTTTTCATATTATTATATGAACAATTTTGTATTAATTTCATAGAAATTTAATGATGTAATGAGATTTTATTATTTAGAACATTTTCTATAATTCTTAAGTGGGTTAAAATTTTCTATCGTTGCGTTGGAATCGAACCCTCGCTCCCAAAGTGGTAGTCCGAGTCTCTGACCACTGCTCCATTCATTGTGTTCAATCCAACCATCAAAATGAACCA
>JAPYZS010002011.1:0-16098 GCA_030522925.1 Trissolcus japonicus
TTGCCAACGTTGAGCCAATGTTGGAGCAATTAAATCTTCTAGATAGCATATTTACACGAACACGTGCAAAGACAGACGATGGAGCAGTGGACTGAGTGGTGGACTACAGATCCGAAGGACGAGCGTTCGAATCCCACCTCAGAACCAACAACAACCTTAAATTCAGCGGACTTTTAAAATTTCTATTCTAACACTGACTATACTTCATAAAAATAATTACGTGAAAAAATTGTCAATATTAATAAAATAAGTCAATTTTGTAAAATTTGAACAACATTGGTTTAACCTTGGCAAAAAGAGTTGAGCCAACGTTGGCTGGCCATGATCGGCGGGCGTTTCATCCCAAAGGTTTACCATCTCTGGACCGAAGATTGGCAGCCAAAGTGAACTCAACTTTCACAACATTGGTCCAACGTAAATTGGACCAGACGTAAATTTACACATGGGTAGAGGTTGTAGTAGGAATTAAATTTTATAGTTGTTTTTTTATATTATTTTTCGAAAAATTCGTTTTTTTGTCCTCTTTATAAACAAAATTTTCATTAGAACATGTTTGGAAAGTTTGAAAAAGTGAAATCACCTTCTGTTTCAATAGTTATCTGTTTACCAATTTGATAAATTCAAGTGGAATAAAAGTAATGGGAAAAACAAAAAATTTCTCTCTGACTATATATGTTCTTTTCATAGAAAAAAACTGATTACGGGACACATCAAAGTTTTGCCAATGAATGAGAGTGCAATAGAGCACAAAGCTTTTTATCAAAGCAGAAAACTTGCAGCGTGTTAATTATTATTCATCTCAATAAACGAAACACACTTTCTGTTTCAACTGAAGCAATTTGTCGTGCAAATTATTGTATAATCAGTAACAAGACATAAAAGTCATGAAATACGTCGAGCCACGTCCAAACGTCCCGCCTGAATTTGAAAATCAAATTCAGCTGGGTGTTAACTATTAATTAATTCGTCATAATTTAATTTATTAAATGATAACAAACGTTTCGGCATCTGTTATAATTTAATTAATGTCAGTTATTGTTATTTGTATCTGAATAGAGAGTTAAAAGTTATATTAGCAATTTGAAAAGGTCAAAGAAAAAATTGTTATATAATCTGTTTTACGATATTTTATGTGGAGATATGATGAAAAAATCTGGGCGAGCTATACAATTCATCTTTTTACGAGGCATCTCGTGACCTTGGGAAGGTCTGACAATACGCTGGCTCACAGTAATTAGGATCCTTTTGTATAGAAGGCTCTCGTCTCGATATAAAGTGACACAGACGCCGTGGCGGGAGTGAGTTGCGAATCCTGGGCTAAGTTTGAACGTCGTTGTAATATAAGGGGCGCGTTGGAGGGTTTGTTGAATCAACAAAATCTGGGATACAGTACCTCAGAAAATTAATTTTGATTTATGCATAATATTATAATAATGATGAATTGCAGAATGAGACACAAATGGATCAACCTTTTTCTCCTTTTTCTTTTATTGCCATCAACTGTGATTAATACTTCAGTTATTGATCGGTGCTTAACATTTACTTTTTTTTTTTTTATTTTGCTCTGGCAAATTACCTCGTGACCTTTTCAATAATGAATTTCTTTTAACATTGAATGGGGGTTATTAAGTTTTCAAAAGTTCAAAGAGGAAATGTCGTTTTTATTTGAATTTGCACTTTTGTTCTCGGTCGTGATAAAAAAAAAATCTGTAAATAATGATGAGATATATGCGATGTGTTTGATTCAATCAATACAAGTTCAGACAATAGCGATCTCATAAAACCGGAATTTAAAACAAGAGCAGAGGAGCCACAAACTCGTGGATGTTGCGAATTCTTAAGTTTGATGCAAAAATAACGTAGGGGAGAGTGATCGAAGGTTCGTTGGTCCAAAATTTGTTGGACGGTATACTCGGAATAATAATTTTCTTATTTCAACAAAATGTGCTGTTTAAGGTGATTTGCAATTCCGAGGAGAAACAAAAATTGTGAAGCAGTTGAATATAAAAATGTGACAAGTAAAATTGATTGCAATAAAATTTAATGGAAAACACAATGAAACAATAAAAAAACTCGAACGCGTATGTTCCTTAGATGAAACAGGATATGATTTCTGAATGATTGGAAATTAGAGGTCTCTAGAGTGTGTCCAAATGTGGGTTCAATGTTGGTCTAGTAGTCAAGCTGTCAAGCTGGATGTGACATTTGAAGCCACACTGTTGCATTTCTGCTAACCTGCTCATGGTCAAGACAGTTCATATAATAATAATTAGACGAGGCGGAGTTGAAATATACACACAAGATGGAAGCTAACTTGTGTATTTAATATGTTATTAAACGGAAAACCAAGTGCTTTTAATTTTTGATTAAAAAATAAAAAATTACTTTCAGTACTTGATTTCCTCTGACAAGCGCCCTCGATGGGGAATCGATTTTATAATAGTTCATTTTTCGCTATCAATAATCATACTACCATCAACGAGAAAATTCAATGAACATCTCTCGGTCTTTGATCATTCAACTTTTTTTCTTCCCATTTTTCTGAAGGATATTAAAAAAGTGGACTGTGCGAGAATTGAAATGAACATTATGATGCTTTTGAAAGCAAACTCTTTTTTGTTTCCTTCGAGTGTGTACGAAAAGTTGCTCTCCCATTTTGTGATGCGATGTAATAATTAGCCCGATGCTTTTACGTAGGTGGATCACGTTACGCGACGCGACAAAGGTTAGAGAGGCGGAAGAAATCCAAAGTTCGATGCCTCTGGCAAACCGAAGATCGTGTGTTGATAGTCAATTTGTTCTGTGAAATTCGAGAAACCTCAACTGATAAGTCAATTAAGGCCCCGGGTTCGGCAAAACAAACGGAAATAGTATATATTTTCCATTGAAATAATCGGCACGAGGATCGGCTAACTCGAATCGGGATAAAATAATAGAAGCGCGCTGAAGATGCTCTCGCGCAGTTACAAACGTTCAGTTACGTTTGACTTTAAAGTCTCGGGCGTGATTGAATTTCGCTGATTTAACAGAATCCTCTGGATCTGCCCACTGCGATGGCGCTCTAACTAAAACTCATTACAGCAATCATATTATTTCTGTCTTCGTAAACTTCGTTGAACTTGAGTTCTTCCATCGAACCTTTTGCGTTTACATGAAATAATAACGAGGGCTCGTTCCAAACTTTTATTCGAGCTGCGAACTGCGATGTAACGTAAATATTAAAATTTATTCTAAATTGAAACGCTGACGGCATCGCCGCCTCAAAGCTACACTCTCGCAATCTAAATACAGCTGCAAAATAATTAGACTGTTTTAGCGATAGGACACATCAACGAGATAACTGTTCAGACACTTTGAGATAGTGCTCTTTAAAATGATCCTTCGGCTGAGTTTAAGCAAAGTAAGGGGTTGCTATCAGAAGATCGTTGGTCCAACAAATTCGAAAGGTCCACTCAGCAAATAATATAATCGTCTTCAAACGATAATCAGTCTTGATCTGATAGTTTTGCTGACTGCTCTCTGATGTGTCCGTCATATATACGCAAATCTGAAACGAAATAGTGTAAGATGTATAAAGTTGTATTAATGTTGGATTAATAATATTCAACTTACATAGTCGCTGGATAAATTAGAAATCTGATTTGATGGTACAAAAGTAATCAAATACAATGCGATTGTAAATTACCACTAATCCAATTATCCAAGAATCACAGAATCATTGCCATTATACATACATGGTGGAAAAACTTTTGGTATAATAGTTCCCAAAGATGTGTGAATTTTAACCAAATAGATTGATGAAGCAGTCCTGAAATGAGAATTTGGTGAAATTATCAACATGTTTGCTGAAAATTCTGCTTAACACTCACAGAAAAAACTATTTGAGTCAAGAAAAACATTTTAACATTTTTCCAAGTCAATAAAGTCTAATGCAAAGACGATGAACATTTTGGACGTTAAAATTTTGAGTCAAGAAGTTAAAGTATGAAATAAGGATTAAAACCTGTTTGTCGTAAAATAAAATATGAGAGACAATCTCTGTAAATATCTTGGCGTGTTTTTTTATTCACTCATTAGTTTTAATTGTGTTTGTGTTTTTCTATCAATTCATAATTTTTATAAAAAATAGGTTTGCACAGATATTCAAGAAAATATTTATACGAGTAAATCAAAAATTATCGTCCACTTAGCCGTTTCGAAACATTTTCTTTCTAATCTCAAGGCACACTCTCGGGACCATTTTTTTCAGGTTGGCGACCCAAAATTAGAATAAAAATTATTGCTCCCTGAAAAAAGAAAAAGTTTTGTGACACCATCATTTATGTAAAAAAATAAATAGTAATTTGACTTATTTATCCGAAATGTTTAGAATGTTTAAATGACCTTACCTTTTGTAAGTTCTGATGAAAAAAGTTGCTTTTGCAGCGAAAATTATAGTTCAGGAAATGAACTTTAATAAACTTGGAAAAAAGGAGTTAAAACTTGATACCAGATGGCGCTGCGATCGAACAAAGAAATTGGTTTTGTATTGTCTTTTAACTAGTAGAAACTAACATAATACCAGGGTGATTAAAGTAGATTTTAGTGATTTGCAATTGAATTTTTATAATAAAATCATCTTCAATGTTCAATTTAAAACGTTCTGTTGAAAAAATCTTTTAAAAACATATAAATCCACATACAGAAACGTGGACAAAAACAGCATAGAAAATAATAGAGTGGAATTTAGCCCATTGCCGTGAAATAGCACAAAAAATTGTTTTTCATTTGACAGTTCTCTGTATGTCGCACTGTCTATTGTTTTTGCACTTTGAGGTTATGTTGAGGGCGCTTGTGGCGTCAACGGAAATGGGTTAAAATGAAAGCGCACATATTCAAATAAATAATAAATAGGCTTTTACATATAAAAACTATTAAAATCTATAAAAAAATGCAAGCAATTTTCCGACAAAAACCGCACACACACTTATAGATGCAATCAGATATTTGTCTATAATTAATGGACTTTTTCAGCAGCGGTTGTCGATCGATCTGATCTAAAAGCTACCCAAACTTTTATAGGCCTTATCCATAACGCCTGCAGCGCCATAAAATGTAAATAATCGTGGCGAAAATCTTAATTTTTGGTGTAGAGCCAAAATTTTATTAATAAAATAAATGTTTCGGAAACAATTTTTATATGTTAAAAATTTTCAAAAATATATTGATATTTTTAAAAATGAAATAGGGTTTATTTATTATTTTATAGTTTATAAAATCGAAAATAATATTCAGCACTACACCATTAGTTCATTATGGTAGCGATTTCGAGCTATGGAATAGGCCTATTACCCAAATTTTATTTATCAATCATCCAATGATTCCGCGGGCGGGTTGTTAACTTGACACTGGAAAACAAACACAAGCATAAACGACCAAGTTAAAAACAATCAAATAAATATGAACACTATAAATAAACACGCCTGTAAAGTACGGACTGTAAAAACAAACACATATAAAAATAAACAAAAATGACTGTTATTACCAATGTAGAGAAACGAAAAATAAGAATTTAGTATTAATTGAATATGAACCGAATTTTAATTTTTCTTATTTCTTCATTGGTAATAACAGAATATAAAATATAGAAAATATTTAGAAAAAGGATATATTATTCTTATATTCGGATTTTATATTTTTTATATACTAATTTTTTTTAAATTTTTAAAAAAGCAACAATGACTATAAACAGTTTATATTTTGATTTTATAAAATTTTTATGATATATTTGGTCTATATTTTCATTCGAGCGGGATAATTACTGGATCACTGACATTGTTTATAAGTAAGATCAGGGTCATCAAACGTAGACTGATTTAACCAAGTTCATCTAAAGAAAACATTTACGAATCACCCAGATTTCAAAGTTTACGACTCATGAAATCTTTTGGCATATCGATCTTTTCACAAACAAATCAAATTTTAAGAAACCCATTACTCCTTAAATGGATGGGTTCTTAACAAAAAAAAATATATATCCAGTAGATGACTGGCATACAACCACCATGGAAATTTAAGGAATCCAAAAAAGGAAAGAGGCGTCGGACTATCGTCGAGCCAAAGTCGCGAAAATGACATCGGGAGCATCTGTGCGTTGCTGAATCCTGGCCTTAGTTTGATATGGTGGTGGCATATCGAGGGTTGCTGGTGGCGGGTTGCAAGAGCGTCGCTCCGAGCTTGGGCTCGGCGCACGCGTAAAGCTTGGGTGTATCTTCGTCCACCCCTATCGCGAGCTTCCCACCACCCCGGCGCGAACCCCTCGTCCACAAGGCGATTCAGTTACCGGGGCGATCCGCGAGCAGCGGTATTGGTGCTTTTGCATCTCTCTCATGAAAATACACTTTGCTTGACTGCGCCCCCCGATACACTTGACACATTTACACCATCGGCAGAGAACAAGGGGGCACCGAAACAGATGTGGCCGGCCTATGTCGCCTCCCATCGGGACATGGCCTAGTTCGTGCGCGAAAACCACATGTCTTGGGGCCCGGATCGTCCTTGTTTACAAGCCCTGGTGATACCGCCTTGGCAGTGCCGTGACCCGTGATAGGTGTAACCGTGAATGTTCGTCTCAACTTGGTATGTCACGTTGCCGGTCTTGCCGGCATCCAACCTCGTCTAGACACCGCGATGACTCTGTCCATTTTGCACCACTGACTAATTCGTCCACCCCTCCGTTCTAGACGGGCAGCTCTAGTTGGTGCGGTTTTCAGCAGATCCGTTTCAACCTCCAATAAGGTTGGTGTCAAAAAAAAAAAAAAAAAAAATTGCAAACCAACAATTTGTTGCCCGCCGCCACCCCTGAATTGTTTGGCTGATATTTTAAACCTCAGCGTCACACGTAATCGCGACCCGACGGTTGCATAATTTCCCCGGGCTTTAATTGCGATTTCAATTTACATTTCCAACGCGTCGCGTTTTTGGCTCGGTCCGTCCCGAGGGTGAGGGCAAAAATGCAAGGGTGGGGATTTGAGATCGGTGTAATTGGTGTGCGCAGTCTTTTGTTGCCTCGCGATTTCTTTCTCGCTTTTGGCAGTGTGAATTGCCGAGGGATTTCGGCGATGTTAATTGTGACCTCGACGAAAACCCCCGAAGGGCTTAAGGTGACCCCCACCTCTCTCTCTTTCTCTGTCTCTTTCTTTTTTCCTTTTTGTTTTTCGTCCGCCCTGGTCGCGTGATTTCTCGAAGCGCCCGACAATTCACGGATTTGCTCGCTTATGGGATACACATTCGCCAGGATTGATGAGGGATTATGCCGATAGCGCTAATTGCCAGAATTTATGATGTTTTTCTGAAATTATATTCCGGACCATTTCCTCCCCCCCACACCCCCCACACCTTCTAATTAGCATCCAATTATGTTTTGACTTATCACAACTCATCCTGCTGTTTTTTTTGTATTTTTTTTTCTCGCACCTAATTAATTCTTTGCCCTGATTGAATTTTTCTTAACAGAGGAGCAATTCCTTACAGTTTGCATAAAGAATCTAATTAATCGCGGGTGAAAAGTTGTTTCCACGAATTTGAAGGTCAGGATGACACAGTGTTTGACTTTGTGTCATTTGAAAAGTTTGTTGGAATTGTTCAAGGAAATAATAACAACTATGATAACAGAAACAACGTTAATCATAATAAATAAGAACAAAGCCCGGTTCATTAGGATGATTTCTAAATGAAGCGAATGGTATATTGTGAGCCGTTAACAAAATTAACTTATAAAATATATCGCTCTTGATTACGCTCCGGTGCAATCGTTTTATCGCGCCCCTAGGGTTAAAATCCGCCACTTGATTAACTACTGGTTCACTAATAAATTCGTAATGAAAAAAAAGTTGGGTTTGAAAAAAAAAAGAAAAAAAAATTCGCACTCCTGGTACATGGAACTGAATTTTATAGGTTTCTCCGAATTCAATATCTCGTTTTGCTCGTCTTTTTCAACGTTACAGCAAATTTTTTCAAAGCCAAAAATACAATAATAATAACAATAATAATAATAATAATAATAATAATAGGTAAAAGTTTCATATTCTATAAATTAAATAGTAAATAATAGATTCGTAAAAATCACTTCAATTATATACCTTCAAAGATAATGCACATGTACGAACACATACAAAAACATTTATCAATTTTTGTAAACAATTTACAAAATTTTGAATTACATTCAAATAATCACTGATGATGCTACATTGATGAATGAATCTGGTTACGTTATAGTGAGGTTATTTTAGCACATGTGATTATTATCAGGGAGTGTATTTTTATTACATGTAATAACTTATTTGGTTGCATGTCTATTAATGCAAAATATAAAGGAGAACTGCATTAAAAACGATTTAAGAAGCTGTTTATTGAAAAATGTGTTTTAGTATGTAACGCTTCTCGTTGTTTTGAGAAACCTTCGCACTGCGGCTGATCTAAAATTGATACACACCACTTATTATTTTTCAATTTTAAAAGAAAAGTTCTTTCGTATTGTTTTTTGTGGTTTGTAACTTTCTAAATATATAATAATGAAGAAAGATGTTTACAGAGATGGAATATAGTAAAAAAAATTTGATAACATTTTGATTCATTTATTTTTTGCTCATATAAGAATTTTGTTATTACGTCGTGGAAAAGTCATTTTTATTTGACATAAACAGAAAAATTTATTAGATGTTTTTGTGAGAGGAAAGTTGGATTATTTCAGAAACACAGTTGTCGTTTTGAAAATGTTCGTGAAATATCTAAACTGTACTTTAGAGTTGACTGAAAATGGTATAGATTCTCCGAGACGTTTTTCATCCTTGTGAACAAATTGCGTATGGACGTAAAATCATGATTCGAGAGTAAAGCACTGAGACAAATGTATGTCCGAGGCAGCAGACTTCGTTTCATATTTTTTTTGTTAACTTACGTCCCAGGGATCATTTATCTTTATTTCATATTTTGCACGGAAAAACGACTTTTTTAAAAAATTTCGCTACAAAAAATATGACGAAATATTGGAGCGGTTTGGATTTTTATTTTATCGCAGACACACCGGCCGTAACCAAATATAAGGACGAGTACCAATGAATAACTCCCGTGACATATCTTACGGCAATTTTTCAGTACAGTTAAACCCGATCTATTCATCAAAGCGATGCAGCTTCGAGATTTGATTTCAAATGAAATAGCCCCGCGTTAAAATGTATGCGTAAACTTTTTAATATCACATCGATATTTTATGTTTCACAATTACGCCTTTGCTTTTGAATTTTCATTCGCATTGTGTAAGAGCCATTTGATATACGCGAGAAACTATGTACACGTGTGTTCGATTTGATTTGATACTCATCCAAAAATTGTAACAATGTTATATATCTTTTCTCGAAATTCAGTCAACAGTCTTTATAGGGACGTAATTCGTAAAGTGATTTAGCGAAGTGTTCGTTCCTTTTTCTTTTGTTTTTTTAAGCGAGAGTGTTGGAAGAGCATTCAGATTACATAAATTAGTCCGTTTGAAAGTAACGGATTGCGAGCGAAAAATGGAAGGTTTAAAGATTGAGGAGTGGCTAAAGTGGAGCATAAGATTTTTCCCCGAGCTCGTGTAATCTGCTTTGATTTACACGCTAAGCAATCATTACAAATAGATATTACTTCCATAGAATGCATCAACAATGCAGACATCAGATAATAATCCAGCTATCGACGCGATTTCAAATGGGCCGTATAAATTATGACCTTAGAAATCTTGTGGAAAATCCTTCGAACTTTTCGACCTCTTCGAAAACATAAATTTTTGTCTGTTCAAAAGACCAGATCGTAGTTTTAATTTGAATTATATATAATAATGATTTGGGTTTAGTTATACTTTTTAGCTAAGTTTTGTGTGATTGAATTCTGTTAAAACTCAGAAATTCATGTTTCAGACTTTATAATAAAATTGACAACTGAGATGTTCGTTGATAAAGAATCGTTGAGAGATGAATTTTATAAAATTGCATCTAACAATGTTTGGCTGTATTACGTCCATAGAGAAATTTACGTCTGGCCCAACGTTGGACCAATGTTGTGAAAGTTGTGTTAACTTTGGCTGCCAATCTTCGGTCCAGGGATGGTAAACCTCTGAGACAAAACACCCGCCCAGCCAACGTTGGGTCAACTCTTTTTGCCAGAGTTAAACCAATGTTGTTGAAATTATTTAAAAAATTGAATTATTTTATTAATATTGACAATTTTTTCACGTCATTATTTTTATGAAGTATAGTCAGTGTTAGAATAGAAATTTTAAAAGTCCGCTGAATTTAAGGTTGTTGTTTGTTCTGAGGTGGGATTCGAACACTCGTCCTTCGGATCTGTAGTCCGCCACTCAGTCCATTGCTCCATCGGCTGTCTTTGTACATGTCGTGTAAATATGCTACTCACATAACATGAAGATTTAATTGTTTGCCAACATTGGCCCAACGTTGGCAACCGATGTTCCAAGCCAGCGTTGGATAAACATTGGATGCCACCATTGTATAAATCATGTATGCCAAAGTTGGTTATCAGATTTTTTTGCATTTCTGGCAATTCAATTTGATAAACATTGGTACAACGTTGGCTGTCCAACATTGGCTGCCAGCATTGGTCCAACGTAGAATCGGTTGTTAATTTCGGTTTATCGCTGGCAATTTCTACATGGGTATTATATCACATTCAATGTTTGATTGTCATGGTGATGTTGAAGTTTTACTCTAATCATATTATAAATTAACGACACTGCGAAGGTAATATTCTCTCATTATGATAAGTGATAATACTAATATAAGCTGTAACATTATCGTCTGAGCAAACAAAGACGTATGGGAAGTGCATATCATGACGAAATAACGTACGTTAGCATATTCATCTTCGCATGTGCAAACAAATAATGTCACAGATCATATTTGTCGCCGCATTCGTCAAATTCTCTGACATTTCTTTTGATTGATCCGTGCCATTCAAAATCAATTAACAAATCGGCGTGACTTCACACCGACTACTAAGTCACATATATTTATACATAGACCAATAATAATTTTAACAAAATAATTTGGATTTCTATTCTGCATGCAAATGAGCTTTTTTATTCTTGAAACATAATTTTTTCTATTTATAACTTTCAAAATGAATTGAAATCCGAGTTACTAACAAAATTAGTGTCTTTATGAAAAATTGCACCAGCTTGAGTAAAAATTGGTTCGACAATTATATTGTATCAGTTTTTGTGTTGTTTAGTGTTGATAAGTTCCATTATGTAGTTAATAAATTATGAAACGTCGCTAAACTGTTTCCCAATATTTTTTTTTCAAGAACGATCATACAAATTTTGTAATTATTGACATTTCTATTATGCCAAGTCGTTTTCAGACTTTTTTTCGATAAAACAAACCCGAAACTAGTAGCAAAACGTTGCTATTATTCATAACCAAATCAATATCGAATGTGGGCGAAAAATATGAGGTGGGGGAGGGGAGGGGGTAAGTTTCACGCACAACAAATTCATATGTGCGCGCGTAATTCACATTTACAGCAAATGCTATGTTTATTCAAAGAAAAATTTGCATATTTTCTATTGTCCGGTGACCCATTGTTTACAGACCGAATGTTTCCGGTTCGTTATAGTCATAATAAAGTTACACGCAAACAGAATTGTGAAATAAAATGGGGAACGTGGAACAAAACGGACGCGAGGCGCACGAAACCTTCAACACTTGCGCTAGAAAAAACAGCGAGCAACATTTTGATGAACATAATATTCACCGAGGGACGCGAAATCAATTTTTTCGACAGTATTCACCGACGTGAAAAAAAAAGCCAGTACGGGCGGTGTTCTTTTTTTTTCGTTTCAAACAGTCGATTCTTATCAAAAGATCGTTTCGTTTTTCAAAATTCACTAGACATTTTTGTTAAAACTAATGAACACGCTACACGAAAAAAAAAAAAAAAATAGTTTTGCACTTCATCAAACTTTATTGTTTTTTTTTCTCTTTTCTGTAATTCATTCTCTCATTGTTTTTTTTATTATACTATATAAATTTTACTCCCAAAATTAAAATGTGAAGAGGTGATTTGCAAACGGTACTGTTCAAAATTATCAGCTCTTTACCGATTATGTACGCAACCCATAGCAATTGCCTTTTGTAGATTCACTGGTCAGTGGCATGCGATGCATTATTTTTATCTCATTTTTTGTTTTGTTTTTTCATCCGTACTTTTGATCTTTGCACGCGATTCCTTCTCGCGTGGATGTCAGTTTTTGAAATCCGCATGCCCGATTACAAATGTGAAATCGATCAGTGTCTGTTGCTGAATCGCCGAGCTGCACCGTTGAATAGATTCTGTGCAGAAATGAGCGTTCCAAACCGACCAATGAATATACGAAGCACCGTTTTGGTTCTCATGAAGAACGGCGTCTCGTTAGTCACGCCAGTAATCAGGACCTGCTTTTCATTTAGATCTCGTCTATCGAAAGATAGCCCGCAGTGTTTCCGCGCTCGGGAAACATCATTTGCGGTCCGGAAAAGGGACAGGACACCTTTTTTTTTTGTTCGCTGATCTTCCTGGGGGATTTGCTTTAGATTAGGCTTCACACTCATGGGGTTGTTTTAATGGACAGAAAGTGAATATCATTTTGTACTCGACCGCTAAATTCGTTTAAATAATAATAAAAGAACATGAATAATTGTAATAATAAACAAATGATTAATAATAATAATAATAATAATAATAATAATAATGAATGATTTTTATTATCACTTTATTATTTTAATTGAGAATTATATTTGTTTAATTGCAAACTGCGATAATAAGTTGAACTGAAATTGTTGTTCGAACCATTTCAACCGTATATGTAATATAAATTATTGAAATGACTAAATAGCGACAATTGTTATGAGTGTAAATCATAATTTAATTCATTTTTGGCAGAGGGAAAAATGTTCCAGTGCATTACAGGATTGTATTGATGTCAGTCTCTGTCGGATTGTACTTTGCGCCCAACTAATTGATTTGTTAAAAGAACCGAACCGGAGTGCTGGATTTTTGTTCGCCTCACGGTAATTAAATGGCCAATGGATTTCCGGCTCGGAGGTTAATGATTGGGTGTCGGAGGAGGATATTATTTGGGCTGCGAGCAAATATTGGCATGTAAACACAAAGTCGTTGATTGAAGTTCCTAACTGAGGGCGTACTCGCGAAACAGTTTCAGCAAATCGGCTTTCATATAAAAAGATACTCCGCGGCATTGCCGTTGTTTTGTTATTGAATTCTTTTAAATGCCAATTATATGCTGTTGAATACTTGTTGATTGGTTCCTTCAACCTGATACTCCATACCTTTTCTCATCGTCAAACGAACCAACTGCAATTTAACTTAAAAAAACAAACAAATATAAATAAATAATAATAAAGCTCCAATTGTTTTAAATTTATTAAAAATAACATAAAATGGGTATTAAATTTTGTTAAAAAAAAAATTTTTTTTCAGTCCTCCAACCCCATAAAAGTGTTACATCATGAAATATTACACGAAGATTGAGATTTGGTGCATTCGCCATATATCTAATACTGTATATTCATCTGCTGATAACCCATGGCTTAGCTTTGTCAAGAATACAATATTATCAGCTCTTACTCGAGGAGCAACAATGATTAATTTTAGTGACACCGTGTCTAGGGTCGCAAATGTCGTAGTAGGGGTTAATGTTGATTTGGGCAGTAGGGGTTCCGCTTGAATTTCGAGAATGTGGGCTGATAAACTGATGTCATGCAGTGTAAGGGATTATTTTCAAGGCTGTACTAGAAAAATGTAATGCGCAAAAAGAATGCGAACGAATAAATGAAAATCTATTTGTCATTCTGATGTTATAATAACTGCAAAAAAAATTTCAACTGGCATATTAAATTGAAAGAAAATTGTTTAATTTTAAGTTCAATTTTGAAAAAGTTAATTAAAATTATAATTTGTGGATAAAATCAAAAGGTTTTTTAATATACTTAATTTTTGAAACAATAGAAATACAAAATAATCCTGTTGCTGAACGGTTGAACTAACTTTTTGAATGGAAGGAATAAGTTAAACACACAAAAACAAACTTTTATAGTCCAGTGAAATTGATCAATTCAGTTCAAGCATTGCAATATACATGTTTATATATGATTGCAAGTACAGGTTCGTTTGGGTGCTAAAGTTAGCTAGAATTTATAAATGAAATAGACCGAATTGAATCGTAATAAAAATATAATTTTGCTCCGCTTAAACGATAGCTTTAATTTATGAAAACGCGTATGAATACAAGATCGTGTTTAATTTCATGTCGTGTTACTATTGCAATTGGATCTTGTTTGAAATTAAATAATTGAATAACCGTGATGTAAAATTTGTATTTTGTGTAACATCACAGAATTCGTACACACCGATTCGTTATTTTGAAAACTGGATCACAGTTTAGCAAAGTTTGCCGAGTTTGCTGTTTGCGTGATATAACTTTCAAATTTAAAGACTACATCACGCTATTCTCGACCATGATGTTACAAAACCAAATTTTAGCGCTACTATAGAAGTTTCGTTAGAAACACTTGTGTGCGTTAGTTTTAAATTGTTGTTTATTGTGATGCAATATTGAATCAATCTGAATCACGATAGATTTTTGTCTCTTTTTTTTTTTTCCAAAACAAAAAGTTTCTTCACAAACATTTTTTCATACATTGATTTGACAACAAATATGGTATTGAAAAACTAGAACATTTTTGAACATACATGGAAAAAATTGTTTCGAAAAAAAGGACAAGGAAATATTTTTCTTGGATTATTATTATCACAATCGGGGTATTAAAATGACAATTTTGAGAATTTTCCCATCTGAGATTTAATATTCCGTAGCTGACGTGATGATTAACGTACGAATAATCAGTTAATAATTACGGATTTATCGAACACATTGAATCGTTCGCTGGACGTGAAGTGGGTCCTGATATGCAAATTCAAATCTCGCGCGGCTCATTGTTGCCAACACGTGAATACAGAATCATAAAGTTTAATCGCCGAGCTAATTCAAAGCGTGATTCATGACTGTTGACGTTTCTTTCAGTACTGTAAAAACGAAAAAAAAAAACTTTTTTTTTCTTTCACACACGAACTGCAAAACAGATTATGGCTCGCAAATCTGCTAATCTCTAAATCTCTACCTTAAAGTTGAGCGCTCGTAAGCAAATCGGCGCTTATGCGATGTAAATTTAAAACAGCCGTATTGTGAAGCTTAGAAAACACCGGTGACATAATGATGGAATTATTTCATTTACAACGGGGCGAAAAGCCACCGACTAATCGCGCGTCTTCAATTCAGACGTCCGACGCTGTCACTTGAGGTGCCTTGTGTGAACAGGGATCACCGCGGGTGGCTTATTCTCAACGATTTATCAGAGGTGATACAGCGTTAAGCGGCAAATGATTTGTGATTTATTTGACGCTTATGTATTAAGCGTCATGCAGCTCTATAAACTTTAATGCGCGTGATAAATGGGGTAAAAGCAGAAAGCGGGTTTCTAATTTTTTTCTCGTCAATTGAAGAGTTGGACACAAGCCAGCGCCTTGTAAGAGATGCTCTTGGGTATTATACCACTGGTTATAAAGATTATTCTCTAGTACCGTCGGTACTTTTTTTTTTACCCGCGGGCATTGTTTTTTTTTCCTGGGACCCGTCTTCCTTTCAAATGTTTACTGATCGAGAGTCTGGACAAAAGAAAAAGGTTTGTTGCCTTTCTGCGTTCTAAGAGTCTCTGTCTCTGAGCTTGTTTCATTTCAGTTGGTGGCATAAGTGTTTAGTTTGGTCAATTGACGAACTTGCCTGATGTAACGGCATTGAAATGCTAATCTTTTAAAAACGACCCTAGTAAAAAAGATCATATATTGTCCATATATTATCAATATATTGAAAATATATTATTTTCAGCAAATCATATATTGACCATGTATTGACAATATATTATCAATATATCGTCATAATATTGACAATATATTATCAATATATCTTCATAATATTGACAATATATTATCAATATATCGTCATAA